>JACEOJ010000085.1:1947-72539 GCA_013761285.1 Campoletis sonorensis
TCTCCATCTATTTTGGATTTAAACGAAAAAACAAAACGAGTTCGTGGATCGCGTTTGTTCCGAGAAGATACAAAATAATGAGAAAAGCACGTATGCAGTAAAATGAGATTTTCTTGATGGTTTCGAAGATACAACAAAAAAAAAGAGTTTGAAAACGTGGCACTCGCTACAGATTTTTTAAAGTTCAAGGTAACGAATATACTTGAACTTTTTTTTTTTCCTCGTAAGAGCATGAATAGCGATATTTTCTTTTTGGTTTTTAAAAGTTCGATGAAATATCAGAGGATAATGGAAAAAATGTAACACTTCAAATATCTCAACGTCTGTTGACGCTTCCACGAGCAAATTTCATGATCGAAAAGTATTACTGTTCCATTGTCCCAGCTCAAGAAATGTCAAGGTGACAGTTCTGACTGTTTTTTACACGATTTCACGATATCGCGTCTCTAGGTCGATTGAGAGGAGACCGAGAGACACGAATTTTCGTAGAACTTTTTTCCTCTTTTTTTCTTTTTCTTTCTCCAAAAGCGTATTGTGAAAAACGATACTCCTCGAAAATTTCGTACCTGGTTTCAGTCGAGTCATGATTACAAAAGATTGATCCTAGTTTGACGTACAGTTATTCTCTCGTCAGAGGATAACCGGAGCGACGGAGATACTACGTGGGAGGCGAAAATTCAAAGTTTGTCTCAGAAGAGAACCAAACTCCGCGATGTACTTCAACAGGAAATAACCTCTGCGAGTGGGTTAATTATCTGAGGCTGGAAATATTTGCTTGCGATGAATTCCGCGGTCCTGCTTCCGATAAATGTAGCAAACCGAGTCCTAAAAAGACTGTAATTAAAATTGAATAACGTTTATGCTATTTAGCGGAAAATAAATGATAAAAAAAGCTCACGAATAAAGTTTCGGAGACTCATACATTTTTCCTTGTTTATTTTGCGTCGTTCACTATTTAATCCAGAAAACGATAAGTGCAGTGAAATGGCGATTCCCCGCATCTCTCTTGAGACCGTTTGTTCGGTCAGAAGAAGGGAACTCACTGGAGAATTCTTTGAGAAACTCTATTTCGATACCTCGACACGTCTGACTAAAAACGAGGTCTACTACTTAGAAAACTGCGCGGTCTTGCTTTCCCCTCTTGAAACGAAACTCGGCTACAAGTAGAAGAGGTTCGTAATGGTCAGACACTCTATAACTCCCCTTCAAATATCCCACAGTTGTTTCTTCATTGTTTTCGAATACAGGGAATTTCATTCGACGATAATTAAATTCCAATTAATGAGCATTTGTATGTCTGGCGTGTTTATGGAAATTCGTTCACTAATTCAATTTTGCATTTTAATTCTTCGTCACTTAATATTTTCTGACATTTTTGCACATCCGTCAAAAATGACATTCGGAAATGTCGTCTCGAGGTCAACGCAATATTGAGGTTCGTAAGAAATCGATTGATCGGGTTCCTAGTTAAAAACCGTCGAACGTACAGACTCGGGCGGACAAACTTTTTTTCCAATAGAGTAATAAACATACCATAAGAATTAAGAATATTTAATCGCTTTTTAAAAGGTTTATAATTAGGAGAAAAGGAAATGCAGAGTGAAATTTAAATTCCAAGGTCCGACCCTTTTTCAATAATTTCAACGCAAATTTCGTTCCTCGTAAAATCTTCATTTTCTACTTGCTAAGAATCTTCTTTTTTTTTTTTTAATTATCATCCTAAACTCAAGTCACAGAAGTTGCTCTCATTCACAACGTATGCAGCTCAGGTAGAGAAGCAACGTGAAAATAATCACATTAAAAGCGGACGGGGAATGATGCACGTATCTTTGCGAAATGTGAATTGCTCGTGGGTAACCGCACGAAGTGGAACATTTAGCTCTGAAGAGAAAATACAGAAAAGAGAAGGAAAAAGCGAGAAAATGAAAAATGGATATTACCAACGCCTGGAAAAAAAGATCGAGCACGATGATTCGATTATATAAAATGGTTATTAAAGTGTATTCATTTATCATTGAAGTCGTAGTTTTTTTTCTTTCCCTCATAGTAATCACTCCAATAGATGAATTCAGAGTTTCTCGCGCTACGCTACGTTTTTCTTTATTTATATGATTTTGATGCCGATGTAATAAACTAAGAAAATCAAATAAATTCTTTTTCCCTTTTCTTGGACATTCACGAACTTGGAAAAAAAAACTATAGTTGTTTTTTTTTTTTAATGAGAAGTTTGAAACCAATGGACATGGTGACATGGCATTTTTACGTGTTTTTGTATTTGTCTTTCAGGTGATTGAGCTTTCATAAAAATATTATGTTGTTCCAAAATTCTGTTGTTTTTTTTTAACCATTTTGATAAAAATTGATCGATGGGGAATGATTCACTGGCGCCCAATAATAATTGACAAATGAAGATTAATTTGAGTCGCTGGATTAACTCGAAAAATCATCACGTTATATTTATATTTATTTTGATACAAATAATGAGACGAAGAATATTCCTTCAATAAAAATCCACCCTTGATAGTTGCGTAACATAAGAAGCGCAGAGTTTAAAAAGTATTCGTGAAGAACATCGTAAATCCCCGGAGATTGAAGGAACGTTTCCGACCAGTTGCATCCACAGACAGCGTCTCGGTGGATCCGTGCCTCTTTTTTTTTTCATCGAGCACCGACGTAAGGTTCCGGGGAACATTGAAATAGTCGACAAACACTTAGGTCTCTCTCGTCAGCCTCGCGTCGTGAGATGTTCAAGAAGTTGTAGGAACGATCTGGCAGAGTGGTTCTCCATTGAAGCTCTTGACGCGGCATTGGGAGAATGGAATGATGAGCATCGAGCCATGGAGACTCGTGCAGAGTTGTACCACAGAGACTCATGGAGAGTCGAATCACAGCAGCTCGCACAGAGACGTACCTTATCCAACATTGTAAAGTTAGTGTATTCGAAGCATTTAAAAAAGATCTCTTCAAAGCTCTGAACTTATTCGGTCTTTTTTTGAATTATCTGAATATTTTTAGACTTTTTTAAAATCCTGTTCACCTCCTTCCTTTCTTCCATTGAATCATAAATTAATAGAACTCTGTTAATTACGGTGTAATTAAAT
This sequence comes from Campoletis sonorensis, assembly GCA_013761285.1. Taxonomy (NCBI): domain Eukaryota; kingdom Metazoa; phylum Arthropoda; class Insecta; order Hymenoptera; family Ichneumonidae; genus Campoletis; species Campoletis sonorensis. The sequence continues at coordinate 5,049 of JACEOJ010000085.1, forward strand.
GATAAATCATTTATGTAGCGGAACAATCCATTAAGGAGGTTCGATCGTTTCTCATGCGTTCGATATATTCCAAGTTTAATTGCTTAAAATACGTAGGAAGCTTCTTAACAATAATACTCAACTGTGGGTCTAATTTGAGGAAGTTTGACCGTTTAGAAATCGAGTTATTCATTATAAAATACCATCTTTTTTCGTAACTTCCCAGTTAGACGTGATTGATCCTTAAAATAAATAAAGTTCCAAGGTTAACCCTGGAACCATGTCTGGATGCGAATATCATGCAAGAGTTTTTGAAGTTTTTTGTAGTTTGTCAAAAAACAGAAAATCCAGCATAAGGCAGTTATCGCGTGAAAGCTACTTTCGAAACGTCAGCAAGAAGGTTGAGTGAAGTGCAGAGATCGGTGTCAAAAGCTTAGCTGAAGTCAAACAGAAGCAAAATGCTTAAGTTTCTGTTATTCATCGATTTCCTTACGTCATTAAAAGTTAGTAGAGAAGCTGGATGTTGAATCCCTGATCGTATCCCCATTTTTTTTTTTTTTTTCATTCTCACTAGTAGAGAGAGACTTACAAGTGAAAGTGCAGTTTTTCTATCCTAAGATCATGGTCGTCGTTTCCAGATGTAAGTTTTGATTTTTTTATAAGAGAACCCACAAGGCTTGCTGGCTCCCAATATATAGAGCAAGCTGCAGCTTGACGGAAGTTGATCCAAACGACGGAGGGTTGGGCAACCGTGGAAGCGAGTTGGTTAGACATTATCCCATGCAGTTATGATGATCGTTCAAGGTTGATCTCGTCAAAGGGGCGAAGCCTGGCCAATGTAAGGCCTAAAGTAGGGCGCAAGGGGAAAGGATATGTTGGCCTATGAAGCAGGATAACGCGCCGAGCAGACCCTGGCCCGGGTCAACGCGGATAAGCCGCCGTGCGCGCTCGGGGATGACCCATTTTACGAGACTACTTCCGGATGCACATTGCTTGCTTTATCCACGCTGTGTGATATATTTGTACATACAAATATGTATATCTATATATAAAGATGTATGGAGCATTTTATGTAAAAGCGATCAGCCTTGACCATTTGTGCTATTGTTGAAACTTTGTGATTTTAAGTTCCTACGAAAAGGATTTTTCAGTAAAATTTTTACACTTTCATATAGTCTTGTCAAAAAATCACGATTGTTTCAAAAATTTAGCACCAATTTTTTCAAAATAATCACACGTTTAAAAAAATCATGGATATCGGAATAAACGAGCAGATTTTTCTTTCTTACTTGTAGTTGAATTTAAAAAAATAAGCAACCAAAATATCGGAATGATTTTTCGTTTGTTCGTTTCACGTTTTAAATCAACAACAATTTTTTTCTCGAAGCTTCTGTTTTTGGTTTTTATGTTGTTTTTCTAGTGCAATTCAATAAATATTATTTTTATTGAGTTGGTGGAGGTCAGCGAACATCTCAGGAGTATTTAAAAGTAAATTCAAAAGACAATGAATTTTCTACACATTTTATAGTATGGAGGTCAAATTGTCCGACCGAGGGTTTAAACGTTAAATGTCCCGTATGCATCTATAGATATCCACAAATTTGTATATATTTATCCATGGCCGCGTTGGGTAACGCTGCCATCGTTCCCGGCGCTCCAACGTGCGCACACGTCGTTAAAGGTTCAATGTCGAAAGGTCGAAAGCTCAATGTCAAATGCAAGGTACAGTGGTATGACCGACTTTCGTAGCACCATGCTCTGTCCACTTTTTTTCTATACCTTCCCCCATTTATTCCGATCACTAATTGCCATCTTATTACAAAAAAAAAAAAAAAAATAAAAAAAAAAAATTTAATCTATTCGTTGAAGGTATAATTATCGTAAAGTTCAATTTCCAAACGAACTGTTACTAAAACACGTCACTGAATAACTTTCATTTCGATAGCTACTCATTATTCTGTTAACAATAGTTAAATAACAATTGTTTACATAATAATTGACAGAAGAGTCAATTTATCGGTCATCAGATAAGTTCTGCTATGGAATATTCATACGAATGCATAGATTTCGATGAAATTACAATTCGAAATTCGATCATCAGTTGAAATTGATGCACTTACGATTGGTACGAAATCTCATAACACTTCGCGACGAATGTGAATAAACATTGTGTCAAAAATCAATACGTTTTGATCGTCTAACGAACGTGTGATTCGTATCTCTGATAATTCTACTCCATAATTTCAAAAACGGGTTGACGAACGATCGAAAGTAATCAGAGTTTTGATAAACAATAAACCCGAACGTTGATGCGACTCAAATTTTTATTTTGCAGTTTTAGTTTCTTCATTTTTCTAGTTTTTTGATTCCTCCAACCAATTTTATGTATAGAGGACATGTCTGAATTCAAATTAACCTGAATTTAAAGAATAATCGTACGAATTGCATCTGAGAAGGACATATTCGTATGGTGGACGAAAAGAGCTCTCTATAATAATCGTTTCCCAATGAGGCCAATGATAAGGGTCGAATATAATATTTTCAAATGATAAATGCAAAAGTTACGATAAGGTCTTTTCAATATTCGGAAGACTCGACGTGATGCATAAGACAGCGTTAATCAGGAGTCCTACTTTTTTCTTATTTTTTTTTTTTTTTGCAGTTTTGTATTCATTAAAGTGCTTTTTTCAAGGAACAATTACTGCCGAGATTTTTGTTTCGCAAGTAGTTTCTTGAATAAAGCAAAACGAAAAAAAAACCTTTATAATGTATCCATTTATTTATGGCGAAAATACCACGAATAAACAAATGAAAGGGTTCAAGAGAAAAATGTTTAATTGGCACTTTATATCGTAACACGAATATATGTAACTGTAAAATTTAGTGTGAGGCATAGTACTTTTTCCAAATTTTGTTTTTTTATTTCAAATTTTTCCAAAAGTTACTATACCTCACAGCAAATTTGACAGTAAATTCTCATACTATGTACAAATTTTGAAGTATATTTCAAAATAAAACTTAAAAATTTTCTAAACGATCAGATTCGTTTTCTCGGATTATGGAGTAGTAAACCTTATTAGAGACCGATACGCGCTCGACCATTTAGTGCACTCGTTTCCATTTACGAATAAACTTTAAATATCATTGAATCCTGAATGACTTGTAGCGTTATCGCTGCCTCATTTAAATAAAACTCTGCACATATAAGTCTTGGATTGAGTGAATTTGCGGCAGTTAAAAATTTTTTTAAATCGAGAGTTGGAATATTTGAATCTGTCATAAAATAACTAATACGTAGATTGTTTATGTGGAAAAGTTAAATATCTCTTGATTAATTAGGAATTGACTAAAACAATAATTAAAGTGGACGATTAAGAAAAAAAACTTCATAATGTGGATTGAAATATTAATCGCAATAGCGACTCTTTTAATCATGTTCTTTTATTGGTCAACGTCAACGTTCAATTATTGGAAGTCCCGTAACATACCAGGACCCAAGCCTCTGCCATTGGTCGGTAATTACAAAGATTGGTTGCTGGGAAGACAATCGAACATGGAAGTTGTGGATAAAATATACAAGCAACATCGGAATGACCCTGTCGTTGGGGTGTTCATGGGACGCGAACCATACATTATTGTCGTCGATCTCGACCTCGTAAGAGACGTTCTTGTCAAAGATTTCGCAGCATTTTCGGATCGAGGCTTGGGAGTATTTGAAAAATCAGATCCAATGACACAAAATCTGCTTAATCTTGAGTTTCCCGAATGGCGACCCCTTCGCCAACAAATCACCCCTGCATTTACTCCGGCAAGATTGAAAAATATGTTTTACCTTGTGCTTGAATGTGGTAAACACTTGGAAAAACATCTTGAAAATTTGGGTGACAAGAGGGAATGCATTAACTGTTTCGACCTTACGTCTAAATACACAATGGATGTTATTGCCAGTTGCGTCTTCGGTCTCCAGATCAATGCATGCGAAGATGAAAACTGTGAACTTCGTAAAATTGGTCTTGACCTCGTTAACCCCAATTGGAAAAATGCTATTAGGCTAATGGTCCGAGACTCTGTTCCTTGGCTCTACTGGATCACCACTTTAATTCACAAATCAAAAAGTGCTCCATTTTTCGCTGATATGTTTAAAAATACTATCGAATTCCGAAAAAATAATCATATCGTCAGAGACGACTTTATCGATGTTCTCATGGACCTGAGAGATCATCCCGAGAAAATTAGTGATATTGGTAAAAATCATTGTCTTTCTGTTTACATTTTTTTTCTGTCAAAATGTTTTTCTAAATCTTCATTTTCGAAACATATCAACATTTCCTGGCAATAATTCTCGATTTATTCTCTTAGAATTTATTCTCAATCTTTCAACCAGTTAAAAAAAGCACAAAACCCTTTACGTCCGCGCTTTTTTATGGTAAATTTCAAAATATTCATCAGGACTGTGTGCGAAACAACTGCATTATTCATTTTTTTGCGGTGTTTTGGCAGGTGACGAGTCCGATGTTGACGTTATGTTGACATTCAATGCGGGATGCGATAGAGTCAAATCAGGCAACTCTTGAGCAATAGCATTTTTTTTACCTTTTGACGTTAAACTATTATGCTAGAATCCCGTCACAACGCAGCTGCTCTGTGACGGACTTCGACGATGCAGAGATAACGTCAACTTTTCGTAGCTTTCAAACGCCACTGTATAACGCCATCAAAATGCCCGTTAATCTTAGCGTTCACGAATAATATGAAGATAACGTCAATTTTTCGTTATGTTATGACACTACGACGACTCTGCACTGATACTTTTGACGTCTACGAAATTAATGCTATAGACCGCGAGTGGCACGTTGGTACTAACGCATTCATAACCTTACGGAGGTACGGTCGGTTCCTCGGGTGGAATGAGAGCTTAAGGAGGTTCGATCGTTTCTCATGCGATCGATAAATTCCAAGTTTAATTGCTTTAAATTCGTATGAATCTTCTCAACAGTCATACTCAACTGTGGGTCAAATTTGAGGAAGTTTGACCGTTTAGAAATCGAGTTATTAGTTGTAAAATATCGTCTTTTTTCGTAACTTCCCATAAGACCTCGTGTCAAAGTTGCGATTTTAAAAACTGAATATCTCGATTACCAGACGGTGAAACCTTCTCAAATTTTTGACACATTATAATACGACGCTCAAGAAGATTCACGCGAAATTTCAAAAAATGATCTTGGAAAAATTGTATTTGATCATTTTGCCGTTGCTTTGTAAATACTATTACGATTATGGAAATACAACCTCGTCAAATAAGAAAACTCCCTCAGCCATTATGATTTATGCTGAATATGAAAAAATTGACATATTGGTTGTTCTCAAAGTGCCGCAATAGCCGTAAATAATCAGAAAAAAAAGGAAAAATTTTAAATGACGTTTGACAACAGCTGTATTTGCGAATTTCAATACAAATAATTTTTGAATCATGCCATTTCTCCCATGATAAATATTGATTTTAACCACGTGGCCTGTTTTTAAGTATTTATCAAATGTAGTTTTATTTTGACTTCTAAAAATAAATGTTGCTCATTAGGACTGATTCCACGGTTCGATGTTGTATTAATTAGTCACAAATCAATTGTTGTTTAGAATTAACGGACGAACTGCTGGCAGCTCAACTATTTATATTTTTCCTGGCTGGTTACGATACCTCTTCGACTGCGATGAGTCACCTTCTCTACGAACTCGCTCTTTCCCACCCGATTCAAGATAAAGTGAGAAACGATATAAAAAGCGCAATAGAAAAAAATGACGGTGAATTAAGTTTCGAAGCCATCAGATCCATGAAGTACCTCGATATGGTCTTCAAAGGTACAGTTTATTCGAATATTCTTGAATGAACTGTGACGTCTCTTCATCCGAGCAATAAACTATTGAACTATCGATCATTTTCTCAGAAACTCTCAGAAAATATCCACCAGCAGTAAACTTGCGAAGAAGATCAGTGAAACCGTATACATTTTCTGGTACGAACTTCACGATACCCGAAGATCTTCGAATAATCATACCAATTTACTCCATTCATTGGGATCCGATACATTATCCGAATCCAGAAGTTTTCGATCCCGAAAGATTCACCGAGGAAGCATCCAAAGATCGACATCCAATGGCCTGGATACCTTTTGGAGAAGGACCGAGAAATTGTGTCGGTAAGTATTCAATTTTCTAATTTCATTTGTGAATTTTCTTCGAAGAATTTTATTGAAGCTTGAACAACGATTTTCTGGGCTTTTTGTGAATTAATTTTCAAATTTATTATTTCAAAAATTGTTAATTATTTCGTAAACAGCAGTTTATCTTCGAATTTTCTCACATTATGTGTTTTCCAATAACCCAGGTATGCGTTTCGCCAATTATCAAAATAAAGTTGGACTGATCACGATTCTCCTTAATTACAAAGTTGAAGTTTGTGATAAAACCCGCATACCTTATGCTATTCATCCCCTGGGTGACTTGGTGACTCCATTGGACGGTATTCACTTGAAACTCAGCAAAATCGATCAAGAGGATATTTAAAAAGCTGGCGTAAGCCTTCCCCGAAATCTTTTTATCTTTTGAATACAAATTACAAGTTTTACACTAAATAATCGAAAAAAAAATTGTAGAGATTCAGAAATTAAAGAAGAAGAGAGAGAATGTTTCAAGATTTTTATATTTTCATCGATCCCAAAACTCAATACAAAGAGAGTTACATGATCCATCCGGAGCTTGAATTTTCATGGAGCCACATCAGAGTCCAGTTAAGGATGCAAGTGAACCAGTTCTAAACTTCGACTCCTCATTAAAACTCCTGCCTTAATATTGTTTGGTTGGCCGGATATTGTCTGTTTATATTATTTTTAATTGACATTTTTTTTAAACTACATAAATAATTGTATTGTAGTCATTCTACGACTGTGTATTGACATAAATTCAAAAAAGAAAAATATGACAGACAGGCAGGAAATGAAAATTAACATTGGGAATGTCTTAAAGTTCCAGAGATTAACAATTCCATGCGAATGGGTCATCAAATTTTTAAATAATTGAAATACTTATTTGGTCTTGTTGTTGATGATGTTGTTGATTTTTCAAACTGTTGTGAATCAATCGAAACGCAGATGTATCTAAACCAGTTCTAGAATAATGAGGACTTGAAAAAATCATTTCAAAAGTCAAAATAATAACGAAGGAGAAAAATTACACGTTTGCTTGAACGAAATGTTTTTTTGCCCTGCTAATTTGGCTTTTCTGTGAAAAACGTATACTCCAAGATCAATAATTTTAAAAGTGCGATCATTTATTCCACCAACAACAAATAGTAAAAACGATGAGGTGGGAAAATAAAACTTACTAGTTAAGTGTACGGTAAAAATGTGATTATGGTGAATAATGAATGTTCAGTATTGAATTTAAATGACGTAATAAAACATCAACTAATAAATCTCTCTGTCTATCTTTCTCTCCTCCCCTCCCCTCCTCCTGTCCGAGTCTCCTCTTTTATTTCGACCTTGACCTTTATCATTTCGACTTTACTTACCTTCACCCTAACCTTCGTTTTAAATAATCTCCATCTACATCTGAATCTTGAACATCTTTGAAAAAGGAGAGGAAGCCAGGAAACTGTGGAACGTCAGAGCAGACACATGTAGACTTTTCCCTCATGAAACGTGTACCCAACGTAAACGAGCATAACTCACATCCTTCTGCGTCTGTGACAAAGAACATTTTAATGAAAATTCCCCAAAATGGCGGATTCTATTACGCAACGTTGCAATATTTCCGGGTTACGTCGCCCAAACAATATCCAACGAAAAACTGTCAAAAGAATACAGAATCTTTATTCGTAAACGACGTTTAAAACTTCGTCACTCTGTCGGGGGCAGCGTCTTCGGACTTAAAATTTTTTATTTGATCGAAAAAACCCCATTTTTCCATGAATTCGTGGAGTATCGATGAAAATCCAATTTATTTACATCTGATAAAATAATTACGTTTCCAGATAACGATTATTTTTATTTCTTATTTTTTTTTTACTGATCGTAACTGACATGCTGCCCAAATTGGTGACGATAAGGCAGTCCATACCGAGTTTTCAGAAACTGGATTTTTAAAAACGTTTGAAAAATCCAGTCACGAATATTTTACATATATTTTTCCAATGACATTTTCGACATTCGTTTCACGTTAATTTGTTTCATTGTATTTGTTCCTACGACACCAGAAGAGTCTTTTTTTATAAATCCCTTATGAATTTATATTCGTGTATATATAGATATTGATTTGCAAAGGAAACTTTAGCGTTGTTACTGCATTCCGGCGCCGTCTCGCCGGGATGTGTACCGAGCGAGACGTTTGTCGATATACGTTTCATTCAATTGCGTCCTATCAGATTTTCCAAGTTTACTGGACTATTTGTGCATCAGGCAATCCATGCCGAATAGACCAATGGTTTGATTTTGTTTTATTAATTTTGTTGATATGTTTTCTATCTGAAAAAGCTCATCAAAAGCGTTGACTCGAAAATTTGAACGGTTACCAAAATTTACAAAAAAAGAATTCCTAACTTCCTAAGAAATTGAGCAGTCCAAATGGACGAGGAGTTGAGACACCAACGTCAACAACTATTTATAGAAACTAGAATTATTTATTCCAACTGGAAGCAAAAAATGTCTCTGTTTTTGTTAAAAGTCTCATTCGATTTCCTTTGCAAACTTCATTGCAGAAATCTGTCATTTCTTTTTGTCATTCGTTCGCTTTGTTTATGTTTCCAGTTTAAGCCCCCAGAGATCATGGCAAAGTTTTTCGATCTGTTGATGTTTTTTTTTTTTGTAATTCTATGTCCAATAATTTCCATTAGAGTTAAAAAATAAATAGATCGGAAGACTTGCCGCGATCGCAACAGTCTTCAAATTCATATACTTCTCATGAACTTTTCGATTTAGCAGAGAATCCTCCATGTATATCTACGATGAAGGGGTATCCTCTGCTAAAGGCATATCGAATGGTTCGTTCACAGACAGGCAGTACTTTCCTTAGGTATATTTCGACGGAGACACGCTGCACAAGAAGTAAATACATGAGACTGTACCCCAAAGACGATAAGTTTGTCATCAGGCAATTCTATTGAGAAGTTTCTCGAGATTTCACTTGAGACCATTAATTACTTGGGTACATCGAAGATGAATGATAGCTTTTAAATAGGCGTTTTGAAAAGCCAACTGTCTATGGAGCCGCATAAACAAGATTGATTACGACGGCTACATTTAAAATTTCATTTCACGCCAATTACGTTTTTTAGAAAATAAAAATACTTAGAGAGTTTGTTGCCTGTTTTCGTATTTGCATATCAGATCTCAACGCAAAATTTTGAAAACTGCAGATTTAAGTTATGAACTTGGTAACAGAGAGAAATGTGTCAAAAATTTGAGAACGTTTATCGAACGAGTTTATCGAACGCACGAGAAACGATCGAACCTCCTTAAAGTCATTTGCTGAAATTATAAAATCATGGTAACATTATAAACTATTAAAATAATAGACATTCGTGTTTTGAACTGACCACACATTTATTTTCACCGGAGGCTTCCTGCGATAGATTCAAGGAAATATATGTTCCAATAATATTAATCGCTACTAAATCGACGATTTTTTTTTTGACACTAAAATTCTTTCGTTGGATCATTTATCAACTTGTTCGAAATACTTTACCAGATTTATTCTGTGGATTCCTGGAGAGAGTAGAAAAAAAATAAAATTCTCAAGCCTGGACTCCCGCAATCAATTTTTCTGGACGTAGACCCACACTGCGGGGTAACTAATTACAGCTGAATATTTACTTCAGCGTAAAAAGTTCCTCGTACGCGATAATGGAGTTTAATTTGCAGCGTTCTCTTCGTTTTTCGATAAAGAAGAGAATGATGTATGATAAAGTTGTTTTTCGTCAATATTTTATACAGAAATATCCAAAAAACGAAAAGTTCCGAAAAATCTGGAAATTTCGTACTAAAAAAAAAAGTATTGATATTTTTAATTGACGGATATGAACAAATCGAACGATGTTGTGAAAAGGACATTTGGAACTACGAGCAAAAATATTGCAGCCTCATATTTATCAAAAATATTATAATTATTTGGCAATATGAAAGTTGACCTAATTATGTGGACGAGAAAAAAATCAGTGAAAAATCAACATAATATTTTTTATTTATCATTTTTTTCATACGCAAATCCATACAGTAGTAAAAAAAAAAAAATAACGCAACGTAACAAGGTCGATAACATAAACTCTCGGTCGAATTACACACTTCGCCCTTCAATGACCCAGCTCGCCTTTTGTGCGGGATGAGAATTTGAAATTTGCGTGGAGTAATTCATTACCCCGTTGTGGGAGTCTAGGTTTCATTCTGTAATGTAATCAATCCTCAAAAACCCACGAACGTGAAAATGAAATAAATTCCATCACATTCCAAATGCTACAAATTCCAAAATCATGATGCTTCATTGAAATTTTTGATATGGCTGCAGGATCAATTCTTCCAGTTAGTCGAAGAGGGAAAGACTTTTATAGACCCTGCTATTGTTTACGATATTTTTTATAACTTGAATTCCGAAGGTTTTTGATACTTTTAGCCTGGGAACGTGGCAAAGATTTTAATGAATAAAATTTCTCAAAAATGTATTTTCAAAAGTAGCGCCATTTATCAACGGATTGTTTTCGTTTAGAAAACATACGACGATGTAATATTTATACAAACTACAAATAAAAAATTTCTCTGTTATTCGAAATGAAAAAAAATTTGTGCTCCATAGAAAAATCCAATTAAGATGTTTTCGTCAACCCATAGATATTCCCTCCTTGAATTCAATGGAGTTGTGTAATCGATTGCACTGCATTATAGTTAAACGACTGAGGAAACATTCACTTTTCCGTCATGCCTATTAACTATATTTCTATTATACTCCAACTAACCATTGTAAACCGAGAAACTCCAAGTTTTATTATCAGTCCTTGTGGCATTTAAAAAAAATCATTTGCTCCAATTAAGCATTGTAAACCGAGAAACTCTCAGTTTTATTATCAGTCCTTGTGGCATTTAAAAAAATGACCTATGAGTTCATGATTTCGAGGAACAGTGTTGTGGGAAGGTGTGTCCAGAAAGCCTCTGGGTGTAAATATTCCATACTTAGTGGATTGTGATATACGTATGAAAATGAATTTACGTATGAGTTTGCTTGTCATATTTAGTAATCTCGTGCGGATTCTGGCGAAGAAAAAAAGATAGTAGAGCAGATTTAACTTTGACTTGCGTCAGTCCCATTCAATGTATTAGCTGCTCGTCGTTAAAGTAGTTCCATCGTGACATTCATATAGAAAAATTTTTTTTCAGTTTTTCTCACATAAAAAATGGTTTGGGGGCATAAGTTAATGAAGAAAAGTTGTTGTAAATTGACTAGAGAACAACATACTCCAAATTCAAGGTCGTCCAGGGTAATATGTACTTGCTGAATAATTACGAAAATTGCGAACATTTTTATCTTTAGATTTTTTTGAAAAACTAAATGTAGCTTCTTTGATGTTGCATAAAAATGTGTGCAAAGTTTTAGAAGGCTTCACCACGTAGGAGCCAAAATATTTATTGATGAAAATGTGACTTTTAACACGAGCTCTTATGAGAGAATACTGAAAATTGTGATTTTTACCAATAAATATCTGGACTTCCTCTCGGTGAAACCTTCTGAAAATTATTACACACGTGCATATGACATTAAAGAAGATTCGTCCAAATTATCGACAAAATCTTGAGAAAACGATACAGCGATAGAACTACCTTAAGAAATAGGATGGGCTTGAGGTAATTTATGAATAGAACAAAGTGTTTATCGCCATCGTACCCAATTGTTCTTTAGCATTCGATCAATTCACAGATTCGTTGAAAATCACAGTCCAGCCTTCTTCCTGCCCTCCTAATAAAGCATAATCTCATAATTGCACTTGGATGCAATTTGCAATGAATAGCTGTGCAATGCATATGCATCATTAAATTAAATTCCGATCAATCTTGTTGTATCTCAATAACCTTGAGCTCTCGAATGAACGAAAGTATAAAATACAACGAGGAGAGAGAGGGAGAAGAATCGTTTTACAAAAGCGTGGAATCTGTTCACACGTTCATTAGAATGGACACTTAGAAGGCATCGAGAGTCTCTGCAAAAAATACGTCATTGCATTTATCCGATTCTTCCGAGATCTCCGATCACAAGATCCTGCGATCGTTTCGTCGTCATTTAAATGCCAATAATAAAGAATTTTATGCAGTGCAAAATCTCGCGAAGAGATTAACCTCAGGATAAATGTAACACCTTGTTTCTTGCACACGAGACTGAAGAATATAAATCTCCTATTTACGGAAAAACGTTCCTCCCCTCATTTTTGCCCGGAATTATTCATTTTTCTTGGCAGCTCAGTTAAATTTGTTCGAACGTCAATCCCGCAGGTTCTCCGGAGTTTTGTTTGGAATTGAAGTTTCACTTTTAACCACGATCGGTCTTTTAAGTACTTATGATTCGTTAAAATAATTGTATGAAGGATCGAGAGCGATGGAAACTGTAAAATTCTGAACATTTTCCACATTATCGTTTGCTTTTTATCTCAACTTATATATGCATATTTATAATTGCCTTTAGATATCACGAGTATGCACAAATATAAACATTCTATGTCGATAATACCATGTGCTTCAGACTCAAGGATCAACGCTAATTGCTCCAACCACCTTTCGAAGTGTAGGCGTTGTATTAACCGTACGTATAATAATTTATTCGTTCAGACATATACATACAGTCTTCGTTCAAGTTTTACTCTTGCACTTGATAGAGTAATTAATATCGATAACATGTGTTTATTGTATACATATATGGTCAATGAGAAAATAAGTTCATGGGAAACCCATGTACTAACCTTATGAGTCAATCATAGCTCGATCCATTTGTATGTATATATTTTCTATACGGGCTGTTACAATTATTTTACATCGTGAATTAATTTGACAAGTGCAGTCACTGATTGAATAATAGAGTCGAGTCAATGAAATTTGCTCAGTCGAAGTAAATGGCACAAGGAAATTTATCGAATAATTTATTTTGTTAACGTATAATCTTCCAATCATTGCTTCAAAAGAATTCAATCGTACCAACTCTTTTTCAAATATATAAAATATATTTTAAGGTATGCAAACAAAACTTATTACACTTTTTTTTAAGGAGGTTTGATCGTTTTTCATGCGTTCGATAAATTCCAAGTTTAATTGTTCAAAATTCGTACGAATCTTCTTAACAATCATACTCAACTGTGGGTAAAATTTGAGGAAGCTCGACCGTTTAGAAATCGAGTTATTAGTTGTAAAATATCGCCTTTTTTCGTCACTTCCCATAAGACCTCGTGTTAAAGTTGCGATTTTAAACACTGAATGTCTCGATTACCAGACGGTGAAACCTTCTCAAATTTTTGACACATTATAAAACGACGCTCAAGAAGATTCACCCAAAATTTCAAAAAATCATCTTGGAAAAATCGTATTTGATCATTTTGCCGTTCCTTTGTATATACAATTATGATTAATGCGGTCGAACCTCGTTAACAGGGACAAAGAATAAGATTCCACTACCTTGGATCAACGAACTACGTTATCATATGTACATTCTCTTGATATCCCTGCGGACTATTGCGCCATAATTGAATCATTTGTTATTTCTTGGATATAATTTCGCGTTCAAGTGTTTATGTTTCGAGTTGTATGTGGCGTAGTAATAATGTTGAACGTATAGCGTAGAATCCCCATGTTGCATGCATCTCGATGCATTCATAAAATTCACTATCTTATGTTAATCTGTCAAAATATGTCTGTTAACTTTATTCATTTCAATCGCGTGCCACGACCTGTATTCTATCCATTAACAAACAGAATAAGAAAAAAAAGAGCGAGAGAGATAGGAAAATAGTGAGAATGTAAAGGAGTTCTTTTGAGAGAAATGACCTCGATATTTTTGAGCCTCAACGTTGATTAAGTTTATAAAGACTTCACAAAAGCATTCAATAATTACAGATTCTGCAAAACTCATTTTTTTCAATTCGTGTTATTTTCCCTGTTTTTATTATTTTATTGTTTTTCGTCACAGAAAATGTTTATTTTTTTTTTACAACCATCTCGAACAAGAAATATTTATTTCTGTGTCTACATTAATTATTATTTTTGATCGAGAAATCTCGAAAAAAACAGGGTAAAGTTGCAAATATATCGGTTTCGTTTATAGTTTTTAATCACAGCCTTAATCGAGAGGAGAAAATTCCACCGACTGTCAAATTTGGAAACCAGCTTCATCGAAAAACCGAAAAATTCAGGTCCACTTGATACTCGTGTAGAAAAAAATGTATCAGAATTCCCACAACTGAAAAAGGCAGAGGGTTTCCAAATGTAAAAGTGGCCTCGTGGAAATGCCTCGTGTGTAGAAAAATAATAATATGCTCAAATAGGATACGAATTTGTTCGACCATGTCGTAATACGATTATGCTCTTGTTAATTGGATGCTGCTTGAGAGTAATACGCCGATAATTATACATGCCTACATAAATACAAATAACATTGGACTGAATCGATGAAACAGAGTGTCATTATATGTAATTACGGAGCAACTAAATGTGTTAAAAAAAAAAGCCAAATTGTATAAATGTTCTCCCAATTCATTGTTGACCGATTCTCATTTAAATTAACATTAATTTCATGGTCGGTTATTTATATTTTTATATCTCTTGCGTGAGCATTGAAAAAAAATTTCAAAACAATTTTTTTACTTTCGAAACGTCAACCTTAATTATTTAATTTATTTAATTATTTCATGAAAGATAAGAAATTGATGAAATGTATATTAAAATTTACTTTATGCAAAAAATCTACAGCCACGTATGTTTCGAAGGGATCGTTCAACAGCTACTAAGATTTTTAATTAAGTTTCAAGGCCTTTCAATCAATTTACAATTAAAGTATCTCATTGGGTCTGAAAGGATGGAAACGGGAATTAAAAAAAAAGAAGAATTTTTTATTTTTGTTCTTCGCATTTGAATAATTTCCATTAAGCTCATTAATTATGGAAGTTCAAATCCCTGTATGTTACTCGTTATTAATGAGTACAAATTACCAATTCTTATCATTTTAATCGTCCAGATTGTTGTAGATCGTATCAAATTTTCTGCTCGTGTTAGCAATTATCCTCTGTTGAAGGAAAAAGAGATTTTTCCTACCGCGAATGAAATCTTTGTATGAATGTCGTCGCTTATGTAACAACAACATGCACCTCACTCATTTTTCCTCATATTTGAGGAAAAGAAGAACACGTTCGATAGATTTAGATGGAAGTAAAAAAAATTAATAATTTTCTACAAAAATCCATAATGAATGTTGCACTAAAATTCATATGAAATACGTCACGAAAATGTAATGTTTCATTCTAACTGATTTTTTTTTATAACGCAACGAACAAGTCCAAGGAATAAATTCTTTAATTAAAAATTGATAAAAACGGTCTGGGGCCGAAACGTCACCAATTTAATGGGGAATTTAAACATAAATGAGCCAAGTGTGTGTGTAGAAATTAGTTCAGCTATTTGTCATTGTTTCATAGAAAAGTTGATAGAACGGAATATCCCTGACGAGCTAAACCACAGAAAAAGGGGGAACTCCGGACGAAAGTTACGTGTTCGTCTTATAAGCAGCCAGGGACCAATGCAGTTGGAATGATCTACTGAAAAGTGTAGAGGAAAGTGTTAAAAAGGTATATTTATGAATAATTGTCACGCGTCAGGTACTTATGGTCTGAGGAGTGTGAAAGGTCAAGTGCAATATGTAATGCGGGAAATTTTCTAATGCGTCAGATCGGAGTTAACGAGGTTCTACCGCAATAATCATAATAGTATTTACAAAGTAACGGCAAAATGATCAAATACAATTTTTCCAAGATAATTTTTTGAAATTTTGGATAAATCTTCTTGAGCGTCGTATTATAATGTGTCAAAAATTTGAGAAGGTTTCACCGTCTGGTAATCGAGATATTCAGTTTTTAAAATCGCAACTTTGACACGAGGTCTTATGGGAAGTTACGAAAAAAGACGATATTTTACAACTAATAACTCGATTTCTAAACGGTCAAACTTCCTCAAATTTGACCCACAGTTGAGTATGACTGTTGAGAAGATTCATACGAATTTAAAGCAATTAAACTTGGAATTTATCGATCGCATGAGAAACGATCGAACCTCCTTAAAGTGGCAAGAAAAAAATTTCGAACCACGTATTAAAATGTTAATTGTAAAAAAAACAATTAATCTCATTTTAATGTTATAAATATAAAATAATGAATGAAAAATTAAATTGGACTTGAAATAATGAAATGTTTTATTTTCCGTTAGAAATAATGAATAAGAGAGAAAATAATAAACTTGTTAAGAATGAATTATGTTTATTCATCCATAGTCAGAATAATATCGAATAATTTTCTGAGTATTCTTTGATTATTTAACAATCCTTAGGAAATAAAAGTCAGCGGTTATACTTGTTAATAATTTATTTCACCGACAGTAGTGTTCGCTCTTCTTCGGCCGTAAATTTAAACAACCTGCCAGTTGGATGGGATTTTTTTTTCTCTCATTATTTCGATTATTGTCACACGAAGATAGGAATAAAATATTTATGAGACTCAAGTATTTCTCGTTCCACGGAAAAATGACGGGTTTTTCATCAGATATGAAATGTGCGTCTTTTACTCGTCGTTTAATTATTAAATAACAACAGGATTTTGTGATGATTTTTCAGTCTGTATCAATCTAAAAAGCACAGACTTTTCTCAGGTTCTTCTGATCCGACAACAATAAACGAAGGGCATTCTCTTGGAATAGTATGACCTTCGCAATGTACGAAGTGAATGCAACTAAAACAGTAAAGCGTATACAATATCCGGATGTCGATAAGTAACGATAATATGGAAAGAAATAAAAAACATACGATGATGAAATCAGGCGAGTCTTTGGAGGCGAAAAATATATTTCGATGTCAATAAACTCGTTATCGTCATTATTTCGTTTTCCAACATGATCAAGTCCTTTTTATAAAGTTTTTCAAGGATCGGGACTGCGGGGACCAAGACAAACATTTTAAGCAAAAATTCTCGGGTATGAATAAAATTGGATCATGTTGGCGAATTAATTAAAATTGTCTCATATTTATTTTCTTTAAAAATAAATGTTCTGAGAAAAAACACGTTCCTGTAAGTTTTAGCTGCGGTCTCAATAAACCAATTAAATTATCCGTGCGTGAAACCCAAGTTTATTGTAGTACAAAATCAAGATTAAGGACATCATTAAGTGGCTTCAATGTCAAGCAGGCCTTAAGCATTTGGAGCATTGAGTCTAACGGCGCACTTCCGCGCGATATTGAAAAGTTTTTATATTCTTTTTTTTTTACCACCGGGGCTATTAAATCAGAGTAGAAAATCCCTCGTTCTATCTCGTCTCAAGTAAACGATGTCGCATTAAAAAGTATACTCAAGAACGGCGAAAAATATTACGCGGGGATTTCGATTTTAATTAACTCGATTATTCAGCTAATTATTTAATTCAATAAAATTTTTGCTCGCAATTCGAAAACAATAGTTTCGGTTCCACGTGACCTTGAACGCGGTTCCAAAAAATCGAGCGTGACAAAATGACTTTTTTCAAGAAACAATGATTAATTATTCATTAAAATAAAAAATATACATCGGCTGATTGAATTACGATAAATTCGGATTAAGTTCGGGGTTTAGGTCATTTTTTATATCTAAAGATACATTGGAAACGTAATTATACTTCGATCGATCGAGATTTTGTAAGTTTTTATTCATACTATTTGATTATTATCAAATTTTATAAATTGCTCATTCGAGCGAATTCAAATTAGTGTACGACGCTTGACTCAGATTCCGTGATGGTTAAAATTATGGTTTTTTTTTTTCAAACTGAGTTTTAAGTGAGTCAATCGTGTCTTCGGCATTGGATTAATCCCACCCTGAATCACGAAATGTCTAATCAGGAAGTGGAAAAGTTGGTATTTCCGATTTCGTATCAAAGTGTACGGATACAAATTAACGCACACAACAGCCGGATGTACGAACACACACAGAAACATGACCGAGAGAGGGCCCCTCCTCCTCTTGTAATGAAAGTTGTAAAGACAACACTCGTTTTGCTGCTTTGTCCTCCCCACTCGTAGAACAAACGTACAAGTTAGTCGTTAACCAGGAATAAGTGACGATCGACGTTTGAGCTTCTTTCATATCAATCCGGAAAAAACGACGCGTTGAGAGACTAGCGAACGATTTTTCTAATCTGAAGAATTAAGAAGGATCGGAATTTCGGAGTTTCGTCAATTATTCATTATTTTTATTGCTTCGATCGTTTTTATTCCTGCGTTTCTTTACATTTTTTTAAAATTGATTATCGCGTCTAAAAAATTACAATGTTTTTTCAAAAAACTCTCATTTTTGTGACCGCTCTCAGCTTCGCGGAATGTGATCTCCAGCTCAAACTCCTACACGTGGTAATTTTTTTTTGAAATCAGAATTGTTGTGTAGCTTTTTTTCTCCTGATCCAAATCAGACTCGAGTGACACTATTTTTATCGTTATTCCAAGTTCGCGAATTGTGTTTCTTCGTTTTTACATTTTTCATATTTTTCTTTTGAATTCTTCAAAGCTTTTTCGACATGGTGACAAAATACCTCATCGGGAGTACCAAAATTATCCTAACGATCCACATCGGAATCATTCTTATTATCCGATCGACAATGGAGGATTAACTAATGTGAGTAAACAACGAATTTAATTATGTTTTTTTTTTTTTTTTTCGTTACAATGTCAGGAACTATTTGTTGAATTTTTTAAAACAACTGAAAACATTCGAGAATGCCTCGATGTCAATTAACCTCCAATTAATTTAATTCAATTAATTGAATTTAATTAATTTAATTTAATTAAGCTTTACATAAAGATTTTTAAAAGTTAGTTATTCTTTAGTTCTTTTCTCTTTGACATTCTTTCCGAGCTTCCCAAATGAATTTTAACATTGTCTTATTTTAATATAAATGACACAAGTGTTGTAACACCAACGAAAATATATATAAAAACGTAACCTGTAGACTTTTGAACTTTCCAAAAATAAAATTCGTACTTGAAGTCAGAAAAAAAACATCTCAAAAGTCATGGTAAACTAATAAAAAATAAAAAAAACATTACATACATATTCATTACATTAAAAAAAATATATATTCCAGACACGAGACACTTGCAAGAATTGTCATGTCGTTTATCCTCTCGACTAATATACACTCGTCCGCGCAGACGGTTCATTTGCCAATCATCGAATAATAGCAGATGAAAAATCCGTAAATAATTGAATTAAATGTCAAAAATTTTCTATCCGATTTTGTATCCATGTGTTTTCGAGTACTCGATTAAAGAAACCTTGAATTCGATACAACTTCCCCACAACAATTGTGTCCACGTAGAAAAGGATAATAGAAAAAAATAGTAAAAAATAGTAAAAAATAGTAAAAAATTCCAGCTAAAATCATCGCATTTTCCAATGATTTATGTGCCACTGTCAAACACAATGAACCATATGTGTAGCACTTCTAAATGTCACCAAAGAGGAAGATTTAAATGGTTGGTGTCAGCACAAGAAAAATAATGACTGTAGTCTCATGCTCAATACAATTTGTTGTTTTCCATATCGTATAACGTGTTTGCCCATTAAGTGAATTTCATATAAAGTTTATTAGTCTTTATTCATTAGTTATTTTTCATCAATATGAATTATTATCATTATTTTTATTAATATTATCATGATTTGTTATAAATTGGACTATTAAATTATTATTTTAAATTAGAAATAATTTCTTATAATTAATGAGTAATTAGTTATTGATAATTTCTTCGAAACTTTAATGAGTTTCACTAGGAAACTAGGATTTTACCTGATAAAATGATTATTTTATTTTTTTAATCGAATGATCAATTATTTTAAACTCTTGTAGATTAAATGTTACTCTTGTTTGTTAATTAGCAAGGGATGATGAGGGAATACAAAATCGGTACGTTATTACGAGAGAGATATGATGATTATTTCGGAGCAATTTATCGTCCTTCAATGATTTACGCGAGATCAACGGAGGTACCAAGGACACAGATGTCCCTGCAGTTAGTATTGGCAGGATTATTTCCACCCTCGGATGCTCAAACGTGGAATCCTCGTCTGCCTTGGATACCAACCTCCACCTTCTTCCTTCCCGTTGAACAGGATCATCTTCTCTTTCCGCACCACTGTCCCCGGTAAATAATGTTTTAATACAGATGTATATGTCGCTCATAAATGAACATTGTCATTAGATAAAACACGTGCGACAAAAGCTAATCCACAACCTAATCGCATTATTCATTGTTACTGGAATATTAGTCCAATTAGCGATAAATTTATGATGGAAAAACCGTTTGATGTCGCAGATACATCAAGGAGTACAAACGTCACTTGAAGGACAGCAACGTTCAGGAAATCATTAATAAATATAAAAAAACTATGGACTACTTAACTCATCACACTGGCAAACGCGTTGAAACCACGTCCGCGGTTTATTATCTCTATAATTTGTTCAAAGAGGAGGTAAGTTCTGTTTTGTCTTAAAGTATCTCACGAATAAAACAATCCAAAAAGAATTAATATTGTTCTCGTTAAGGTAGTTCTATCGTGACATTCATATCGATAAATTGTTTTTCAGTTATTCTCACATACAAAATGGTTTGCGGGCATAAGTTCATAAAGAAAAGTTGTTGTAAATTGACTAAAGAACAACATACTCCGAATTCAAGGTCATCCAAGTCAATATGTACTTGCTGTATAATTACAAAAATTGCGAACATTTTCTTCTTCAGATTTTTTTGGAAAACTCAATGTAGGTTCTTTGATGTTGCATAAAAATTTGTGCAAAGTTTTAGAAGGCTTCACCGTGTAGGAGCCAAAATATTTATTGATGGAAATGTAACTTTTAACACGAGCTCTAACGAGAGACTACCGAAAATT
The DNA here is from genome assembly GCA_013761285.1 of Campoletis sonorensis. Lineage (NCBI taxonomy): Eukaryota > Metazoa > Arthropoda > Insecta > Hymenoptera > Ichneumonidae > Campoletis > Campoletis sonorensis. The sequence continues at coordinate 26,212 of JACEOJ010000085.1, forward strand.
GTGATTTTTACCAATAAATATCTGAGCTTCCGTTCGGTGAAACCTTCTAAAATTTATTACACACGTGCATATGACATTAAAAAAGATTTATCCAAATTTTCAACAAAATCTTAAGAAAACGATATAACGATAGAACTACCTTAAAATCGGCTGGAAAAGTGATCCTACGATAACTTTAGTCATTGATAAAACTGCCAGGATTCTTAAATCAAGAGATTTGTATAGAAAATATTGAAAGATGCATTTACTAGTAGAAATAATTGTTTAAACTCAACCATTCTTTTGGCGGCTCATTGGAACTAGAAATACTTTTTTTTGTTCGTCCAAAACACACATTTTTATAAACGTTGACAGGATCACGTCGTTAGTTGTTTTTAAAATTTTGACATTTCGTTTAGTTTGACGTTTAATTTATTTTACGTCTTTTTTTTTTAATTCACCAAGCCCCATTTGTTGCGTCGATGACAATTATGAACATATTTCACGGATTTAAGTTATCCTTACTCCCGACATGGTAGGATCGATGCGGTACAGGTGCTCGGTGTTATTGACCGATGCTATTTCGAGAGTAGCTTCGAATCGGATATGCTAATTGTAATGTATTCATTGCGGTCTGACAACAGGCTGCGCAAAACTTGACGTTACCAGAGTGGAGCCAAACCGTGTTTCCAAATCCCATGAAGGAGATATTGGCGCTTGATTTTTATCTCCGCTCATCAACAAAATCTCTCAGACGGATGAACGGTGGTAAGATATACAAATTTTTTTCAAATATATTTTTAATTATGATTTTTTAAATCCTATCGTTTCAATTAGAAGATTTTCAATCAATAAATTTATTTAAATAATTACATTTTTGTTTATTTGTTAATTTTAATTTATTTCAATTCAATTAGAATTTTGTCGTTTTAATTAAAAGATTTTTAATCAATAAATTTAGTTGAATAATTACATTTTTTTTTCTTTTAATTACGTTTTTATGCAAAAATGCTCTTTCAAAATTTAACCAGAATTTTTTGACATGTTTTTACCACAAATTTATAACTTGACGATGTCCCGAAACTTTGAAATAGGAACAACAAAAATATAACGGGGTTTTTTTTGAATTTTTTTAAATCGTAAAAGACACGAAAAATGTTTTCGTGATGTTCTACGAAAATGCAGTTTATTCGTTCGAAATCGCAGGGATAGAAAAAACTGGAAAGAACATAATTCGATAAATTTTTCGAAATTTTATTCTAAAATGTTTATGATTTATTTTCTATTGATTGAAATCGTTTGAATAGGTATGTTGTTACGAAAAATAACGGAAGATATGGCGGATCTTCGCGATGGAATGCTCAAGCCTGAAGAAAGAAAAGCTTTTTTCTTTTCCGCTCACGAAGTAAACATCGCGGCCCTTGCTAGGGCTCTAGGAACGGACGATCCCATTATTCCTGCTTACGGCTCTACGATTATTCTTGAAACACTCCAGGACGACGCGAATCGATACTACGTTAGAGTGAGTATTCTTCGATATCGTTTACCAAAATTATCAATTTTTTAAATAAATTTAACTTCGTTTCTTATTGTTGTATTTATTAAAATCAAAAAATGTTCGCAGCTCCTTAAAACTCGAGAACATTATCATGATATAAAAATATATCGTTCCAAAGTTACGGTCGTTCTGGATTATTTTTACACAATTTAGCTCTATTCCTTTTTTTTAGGATCAAAGACTCATTGATTAATTTTTCAAAAGGTCAAAAGTTGTTATATTTTTTTATCAATACGAACGATAACCGGAACCGAAATACTTTTTTTTTTTTTTCAAGATCATTGAAGAGGTTAATTAAAATTTAAATGTATCAATGCAACTAGATTGTCTATTTTTAATGATTTTTTAATCATAAAAATCATTTTTTTTATTGTAAATTAATTGATTAATTTTTTTGAAAGCCCAAAAATCGTAATATTTTTTTTATCGATATACGAACGATCACCGGAACCGAAATACTTTCTTTTTTTTTATTCAAGATCATTGAAGAGGTTAATTAAAATTTGAATGTCTCAATGCAACGAGATTTTCCATTTACATCGAGTTTTTTTAAATTGTTAAATAGATCCTTAAAAATTTGTTCGTAAACAATGTTTTAACAGGTGATGCTCTGGACCGGAGAATCGGAGAGGCTGATAATGCAAAAGATACCAGGATGCGCCGAGGCATGTCCACTCGAGGAATTTCTTGAGATGACGAAGGACGTTATACCGGATGACAACGAGTACGAATGTTTAGCTAGTGATAATGAAAATGAGAGACGGAATAAGCTGTTTTACAAAGGAGAGGAACGAGTCACGTCTTCATCCTCAGATTCAGTTAATCTTAAGCACATTTTCGGACGTTGGCAGATGAGTTTTGTGATAACAATAATTTTTCTGTTTGATCGAATGAATTCGTAATAAATGCATATGTAGGTTGGTTTATTTAACGATAAAAAACACCATAAAGTTTCATCAGATATTACATTTTCAGCGATCCTCAAAAAAATACAAACAATTTAGTTTGCAATAATAAAATATTAAAATTTTAAAAATACATGATTGATTTAAAAAAAACAAAGAAATTGATCGAAGGAAAAATATATTCCTATCGATGGAAATTCCAAAACAATGATTTTTTACTTCACTCCAATAAAATAATACTTTACTTGAAAATTATTTGTTGACAACATTGTGACTACCAACGCAAAAACGGACAGTTCCACCTCGATTTTATTTCATTAAGAACGCTTATTGTAATGATTGGGAGAGTGTGAAGATTATGACAAACATTTTGTAAATAAAGTTTCAAAAACGACGTATTTTTAATTTTTTATGGAACGAAGAACTTTTTCACGTACATGTATATTAAGGAGGTTCGATCTTTTTTCATGCGTTCGACAAATTCCAAGTTTAATTGTTCAAAATTCGTACGAATCTTCTTAACAATCATACTCAACTGTGGGTCAAATTTGAGGAAGTTTGACCGTTTAGAAATCGAGTTATTAGTTGTAAAATATCGTCTTTTTTCGTAAAGTCCCATAAGACCTCGTGTTAAAGTTGCGATTTTAAACACTGAATATCTCGATCACCAGACGGTGAAACTTTCTCAAATTTCTTCCACATTATAACACGACGTTCAAGAAGATTCACGCGAAATTTCAAAAAATGATCTTGGAAAAATTGTATTTGATCATTTTGCCGTTACTTTGTCTATACTATTATGATTATTTCGATCGAAGCTCGTTAAGTCAGTACCGAAAAATTGGTCGAATAAAAACAATCGAGTTTAAAAATTTTATACAATTTGGTTCCTCATTTCTAAATTTATTACAGTGATCTAGGTATGACTGTGTATACCGAGATATTACAATGGAAGATTCTTGAGCAATGACTGAAATGAAGGAAATTATTGAGTGGACGAGAAACTGTAACGGGTTCGAATCGATAGGGTGGTTCTATTTTTCACACAGGATGAATAGTTCAACAACCTCGTTGAACCCAAAGTATAATGTAGCCATACGTATGTACACAGAGAATTCAATGTTGAGTAACGCGTTACAACTAATTGAAAAAAAAAAGATCCTTCAACGAGGTTCTATCGCCATAATCATAATGGTATAGACAAAGTAATGGCAAAATGATCAAATACAATTTTTCCAAGATCATTTTTTGAAATTTCGCGTGAATCTTCTTGAACGTCGTGTTATAATGTGGAAGAAATTTGAGAAAGTTTCACCGTCTGGTGATCGAGATATTCAGTGTTTAAAATCGCAACTTTAACACGAGGTCTTATGGGACTTTACGAAAAAAGACGATATTTTACAACTAATAACTCGATTTCTAAACGGTCAAAATTCCTCAAATTTTAGCCACAGTTGAGTATGATTGTTAAGAAGATTCGTACGAATTTCAAACAATGGAACTTGGAATTTATCGAATGCATGAGAAACGAGCGAACCTCCTTAAAAGAGTCCCTACGTAAAATCTGTGATTTTGAAGAAAAAGATGTTTTCATGAAACAAGTAATTTGTTCAAATATCTTTGAGATGCTCCAGTAACTTATCATTTTTTCAACCAAAGATTATGGTTTTAATTTATTTAGAAAAAAAAAATTTGATGATGTTGATACGAATCCAAGGCAGAACAAAATCAATGAGTCTAAATCAAAAGGATTAATGATTTTTCCTTATTGTACAATTTTTTGTCCGCTGGCAACTGGACTTTCGAAACTGGGGAACCCTTGGAACCGACACTCGGAGGCACGTACAATTTTGGCATCTCGAATTTATCGATTTATTCGCACAATGCCTCGAAATTTTGACGATGCAGTCGTTAGGTTTGAATAAAAGTTCAGTTCAGTCAACATTGGGCACTGGGTTCGCAATTGATTGAATGATTGATCTTTTCGGCGACGTAATAATCAAATTTTTAGGTTTTAAAGTAGAATTTTCATGAATTAATAGAAAAGAAAATGGTAAATTAATCCAGCAAGAAAAAACAAGTCCATCGGCCGAATTTTTCTATTTTCAATTCAGTTTTTATTAGTTTTTTAATATCTGAATAATAAAAGAAAAAAAGTAATCAATACGATTTTGTTATTTTAATACTAATTTTTAAGATTTCAAGTCTCTTTCACTCTTTGATAATAGTTCAATAAAAACGAATAAACGAATGAACTGTGACGATTGAAATCGAACCTCAATTTACGAAAGACGCCCAACACCTAAACCACTCGAGATGCAATATTTCTGAAAATTTTTATAACGGAAATCGACTTCAAAAAGCGAGTCATCTGTCAGCTCGTGAGATACCATACCTGTATATAAAAAATCGTGTGCACTCCGCCCTGTGGCTCATTTCTCACTGCTCATTACGGTGTGCAAAAGCCAGAGAGTTTTCCTCGTTGTATTCTCTAGTGTTTGGAAACAGTATGTTCGGGAACGAAAAACCGTGCCACAGCATGACAGTGGCTAGTTTTCGTACTACGTGACATTTCTATTTTTTATTTCATTAGGTTATCAACTAATGCTAAAACATTTGTTGATCGTGCCAATTAGAATGTCAGTGGACCCTCAGATGGTAATTCATCATGTGCCGCAGAACGTAGTTAATTTTAATATCGCACAAAACTTTTCGTCGTTGTTTTGTAGCGTTCCAAAGTATTAAAAATCAATTATTTCATGAAGGCATTTGATCAAAATAATTGGTTGGTACTGCTCCCATTGATTAAGTTTTTATACAACAAAAAAAATGGCAATATTTTCAATCCCGGTTCGGCGTCGTCAAATATGTTGCAATGAAAGTATGATAAAAAAAAACTACGCGCTCTTCCCGACCGACCCACGCCACTGGGTCGTCCGGTGGCGTCTTCTGGCGAGTGTTTTGTGAAGCGTTGGATGATACGTCGTAGCCGGAGCTGTAGTCAGTGTGGGGTGGGCGGGTAGGTGGTTTGGAGGGAGGGAGAAGGGTAACGAAGGACTGAGCACACTCGCGCGGTGAATCGTACACGTATGGAAGAAGCGGCGGCACACACGAGCGGCTCGTAGCGCTATGACCTCGAATAATCGTTGCGCGTTTGAGGTTGCGCACGTCCACGGTTTGTCGTAGAGTTTAACGGAGTCGTCAGTGTTCGTGTGCCGCGGTGTGCACAGGACAGACATCTTGTAGTAGAATTTAGCGGCGTGGTTAAAGACCGTGGGGTGCCCCGTTCCGCGGTCTTGTGTCGCCGTCGTCGTCGTCGTCGCCGTCGTCATCGCGTCGCGTCGTCGTCGTCGTCGTCACCTGGGGCCCGTGATTAACGTGTGTGTTTTTAATCCACCGTCTCGCGCTTAACTTTTTTTTCTCCTGGCCCCCTCCCTCGCCGTTCTTTCGTTCGCTCGCTCTCTCTCTCTCTCTCTCTATCTCTCTCACTCCCTCGACGATGATCAAGGTGTATGATTTTTATCGCGTGTCTTCCAGTTTCCCACCGGTGTCTTCCTCTTAGGATCAACCCCCGGGTTCATCGCTATCTCATCGGTCTCTCAAATTTGTTTTTTTCTTCTATCCACTCTTCATTCTGCACCACCGTTGACCCTCTTCGGATTGGAACAAAAAAATAGACCAAAAAGTCCCTAGCTGAACGAAAGCTCGCGCTAGGGGGAGATATTCAACGTGATAAAATGCCTCATTGGTCGAGAAATCAAAAACATGTATTTTTTTTTTCAATCTTGATCGAGAAACCCGAGTAGAAAAAGTCGTGTGTCTGTGATTGTGTGGCATAGCTGTGTGAGTGCCTGCTCGTATACGTAGTCGCGGTAAACATTTTTCCGTTCGAACAAAAATCGGTCTACCAATCGCAAGCGGCGGCTCGAAAGTTCACTATTATCCAAATTAAATATATTGATGCATAATCGCAGTTAAAAAAAGCTCGGGTATATTTAAAATTCATTAGTAGGCAATCTTATTCGGAGAGTTAAAACGTCAGTTTCCTTGTAGCCGTAAGGCGTGAAGAGGTCGGGGAGGGGGGAGGGGAGGGGAGAGGGGAAGGGGTACGTTTTCATAGTGTGTCGCGTGGCAGACAGCAATAAAATGTTGGGCAAGCAATAATATCGAGTGGGCGAAAAAAAAGAGGGACGAAGAGTGAGAGAGATCGCGGGAGAGAGAGAGAGAGAGAGATTAAGAGTAGTAGACGAAACGAACACGTAACGCACACGAAATTCAGTATGAATAAAGAAATAAATGAAGGAAAGAATAAGTGTGATGCGAGGGGCTCAGGAGTAAAAATTGAAAAAGCCTGAATCGCGCGGGTAACGATAATCGAAAAATCGAAAAATAAGTTTCCTTATGTGTCACTAGGGGCGATTGTAGATTGTCCCCTTCCCTACGATCACCGGGTCCGAGTGCGAGATAAAACGAGCTGGTGAAAAAGAGATCGCGAAGTGCAATAATATTTAAAAAAAACTGAAATAAAAATTTGTAAAAAAAAAGAAAGCAAACGAAAAAGTAGGAAAAACGAAGAACGGAAAGTGGATGAAGATTTTAATATTTTGCGTGGGTGCTGTGACTTCCAGTGTATAAGCGAAGAAAAAAAAACTCTGGAGAGAAACGTGTCCAATATCAACACGTTCGATAGAAATACACTTTTTTTTTGTCCCTCGGTGGAGAGACCCCGCAAGCGTTTCGTCCCTGTCCTTCGTCGAAACTCCCGCCTGCCCTTTTTCCCTCGCCCTTGTGCTTCTCGTTCGCTTTTTCTATCTCGCTCGCTCTCTCTTCCTTTACACGAGACGACGTCAATCGCGAATCGAGAATATATAATAAAAGCCTTCGCAGCGAGAGCGTGCAGTGCGACAAAGATCGAATTTGGGGTTAGGAGGCCCGAATAATAGAACAGAACAGAGAGGGAGCGAAAAAGAGATAGGAACGGAGAGGAAAAAAAGACGAAAAGCACAAAGAGCTCGGTACGCGAAATAAGTGGAAAGAGGTGGAGCCAAATAAGTGATATTAAAGTACAAGTGTAATGTATTTATTTTTCTCGTAATTCGTGTTTGCGCGTGTGAAGAAAAAATAAGAGCAGCAAAAAAGTGCGTGTCGTAGCGTGCATAAGGTGCGCGCGGCCGGTGTCAACCGCCGACGTTCCTCCTCCTCCCTCTTCCCCTGCCCCCGCGCAAACCCCCTCCCCCTCACCCCTCGAAAAACCCCTTCTAACCTGTACGAGCAAAACCGAACAGCATCAGCATGACCTCGAATAACTCCCAGAAGCTCTCCACTACGGACCGAGTTATCAAAAGTAAGAATTATGCAATCACTATATACGACGATACACTTCATTTACTCCCTGTTTTTCTTTCCTTCCTTTTTTTCTTTTTCTTTTTTATTCTTTTCACATCGTTCAGAGCATGCATATATTACGATTATTATCGTTCACTCGAAACTCAACAAAGCCCAAATCGTCCATAATCGTATCCATATTTACAGGAGGCGCCACAAGCGCCGGCCTCGCATTGTTTTCTCTTTTACCAACTCACGACCGTTACAAAACAATTGATTTAGCCACACAAAGCGTCTTGTTTGTTTCATATCCTTTTCGGTGCTCAACGTACGTAACTTTGAGGTACAAAAACATCGATAAAAAGAGGTTCATCTTTCGATTAATATAAAGTACATAAAAAAAAGTGTTTATTCGTATTAACTCGAAAGCAAGCTCGAAGGTCATGTGACCATTTTGAACATTGGGTAACAATAGAAATTCGCTGAGTGTCGGTATACCTTCAATTTTATTAAATAAAAACTTATTTTAATATTTGTTATTGTCAAAATACAGCGGAAAATATTAAACTTTATCGTGTCAATCAAGCACGAGAAATTTTTCATTTATAAATAAATATCGAATAGCTTTGTCGAGGTCGAGCGTAACAGCTGATAAGTTTGACAAACCCACAGCTTTTTACTTCTCTCGCCTTCGTTTCCAACTTGTTAATCATCTAAATCTACAGTCTTTATTTATTCAAATTAATTACTCAGTGCGACAGTATGGCACGATAGATGCAATCAAAATGATTCAAATGAATATTGCATACACACACGAATAGCTATTGATATTTTTGAATCTTTTTCATATTATATTCATATTTATATTTATAGAAATTATTATAAATTATATATTTTCATAATAATCATATTTATAATATTTATCTATTAAATATTAAATTTTTTTGACGCCTTTTTGACTCTCGAGTCAGTATAAACTCTAATTAATTCAAAAATTGTCCTGTGGCATTCGCTAATCATAATATTTTTGTTGAAATTATTAATTTTAATATTAATACGTAAGCATTGACGATTCTATGAGTATTTCATAGTCATTTATGGACCTACATATTTTTTCAGAACTTTTTTTTCGACCTAAATTTGATTAGACTGAAATTTTTCACAATTAATCTGAAATTTAATGTCTGTCATTTTTTTACTGCTGATTATTTATTCGGGGATGTTTTGTCCGCAGAATATTTTTTCAAATTGGTTTTAATTGTCATGATAAATTGACCTAGTTTCACAATTCAACAGAAACGTTGATAAAAGTTTACATTTTGGAATCGATTTATGTGAGGTTTACGAAATTTACGAAGGCAGACCGATGCAGCAACCGATCAGTCAACTAAATACAAGATTATTTTTGTGCTCGACGAACCTCATTTTTTATGGCACTCACATGACGTTTATAATTATTCCAATATTTTAAATTTCACTTCATAAAAATATGTAACAGCGAAATGTCACACATTTTTGCATCGAATCTCAATCGGATTTTTTTATTTGCATAAACCTCGAGTTAAATATTTCTCAATTTTATCAATTATTTATTGCCATCACGAGTCGAACTCGATCCAAAATTTTACTGGCGTTATAAAAAAAAAAAAAAAAACACATCATTTCTCTCTAATTATGACGTACGATCGATTAATCGATCAGTGTCACTTTGAACAGTTCGATGGGCAACATTTTTCTCTTACGAAGCAAAAAAAAATACACACAATCGCGGATCCGTTGGAAATAAAACTCAAAATGATGCAAAAAGTGTTTTGAACCGTCGAAAAACTGCGAAACTCGTTGAAATGTTTTTTTTTTTCACTAAAATTCTCACCATCGATAGGATTTCCATGGTGATCAGGTAAACCCTCGAAGTCTTTGTCCTCCCATAATTACTGATCGTGAATGTTGTTAACAAAACTGTCAGAATCAGCAGCCAAGAGTACAGCAAACCGACATGTTCAAAAAACCACTGTGGTCGTCAAAATTGAATTACTGAATATATTCCGACCAACGGAATCGAATGATAATGTCCATCCTGTTCCCGCATTTCCAAAACAACAAAAGCATCGTTTCAAGGTCATAGTCTTGTACTTGCAAACCCTGGACTAAAATAGTTCAGAGCTGTCACCGGTTCGTTGAAATCGATGTGTTTATTGAAATCAATGTTAAGTGACGATTTATTATTTCGTTATGTATCTTTTTTAATTATAGTGCATTTTTTCTCTTTTCTTTTCTTGGTGACAAGAGTATTCGAATTGAAAAATTCGTACTGAACAAAATTGTCGTGTAAAAAAAACATCGAAATTCAGTTGAAAGTAGTTTTTTATTTTGACCAGTATTTTTTGAAGAATCTTCACTTCTTTATATTTGCAAACAGACTAAAAAATTTGAGACGCTTCAAATGTCCGGAAGTTCGATTTGGTAACAAGAACATTTTTCAAAGTTCATTCACCGAAGGATAGTTTCCATATGGAAATTCTTATTTCCTTTAAACTTTTTTTCTCATTCGACGTCGTAGCGAACCTCCCCATAGTATAAAAATTCGATTAAAGTGCAATCATTTTTCAATACTTTTTCCATATTAACTATTCAACTAATTATCTTCAAGTTTGATTAGCATTATTCAGAAAAATTGTTCGAGCAAGAGAACTCGATGTGATTATTCGTACGTTATTGGATAACTTATAAAACAATGTTGTTTTCAATCCTCGTACGGTGGACATAGTCGCAGACTTCAGTTTCATAGACAATGGGCATGTGATGCCAAGAGTCGTATCTCATGTTCTAATTATCGTCTAAAGTTTGAATGTTCAAGGTAAATTAAATTTTACAAAGTTGGCGTTCGAATGAACAAGGTATTTGAAAAAATTGAATGCAAGTAGATAATCCTGATTTGTTTTTCTTTTTATTTTATTTTTTTATGACAAAAACAAACCAAGCAACCGATTTTGTTTCGAATTTTCTTACTTTTATTTTTCAAGAATTCATTTCCTGAAAAAAGTCTGAATTTTTCTATTACGATTCTCGAAAACAAAAAATAATAAAACTTTTTATTGATATTGATCATTGCTTTGCGGAAAAGAAAAAAAAAATCTTTGTCAGAGTCGAAGTAATTTTTGACAGAAAGTTACGTCAAAAACTGCCTCGAATTGCCATCAATCATTTTTTTTCCCGAGAATAAAAAATAACCACATCGCAAAAAATGCCCAAATGTGTTTTTTTAACCTATTTTTTTTCTAGAAAAATTTGTATCATAGAAAAAGTAAGTTTTGGAATGTAAAAGTGACGTCAAATGTTTTTATTTGTCTTTATAGTCTTTTGCCTCAGGTTTTTGTTGACATTTTCCTCTTTTTTTGTTTCACATTGTTGTCGAGTGTTGAAGCTCTTCGAGAATAAATGAAAGGTCAATCGAAAGAAAATGAAAATGATGTAAAGGTTGGTCTGAATCTTAAGTATGGTGTGACAAGAGGAAAAATATATATAAAGCAGACGAGGCAAAGCCGTGCCCTCGCCAAAGCTCTGAGGGTCCCCACGTCAAAACAAGGCCGGCGTCAAGCCGGGATTGATTTTCTACGCGGGGCCGCGGCGCCATTGCTATCGACCTGCTGCTGCTCGTTGGTGCTGCTGCTGCTGCTACTGCTGCTGCTGCTATTTCTCCTCTTCCTCCTCTTTCTACTCTCCTCTTCGTATTTCTTTTTTTCTTAAGATCCAGTTCATTTCATTTTCGACAATCTCCTGGACTTGTTTCTTTATTCTTTTTCTTCAAATTACAAAAAATATTTATGCTCAACGAGGTTCTATCGCCATAATCATAAAAGAAAATACAAAGCAACGGCAAAATGATAAAATACAATTTTTCCAAGATGATTTTTTGAAATTTTGCGTGAATCTTCTCGAGCGTCGTGTTATAATGTGTCAAAAATTTGAGAAGGTTTCACCGTCTGGTAATCGAGATATTCAGTGTTTAAAATCGCAACTTTAACACGAGGTCTTATGGGAATTTACGAAAAAATACGATATTTTACAACTAATAACTCGATTTCCAAACGGTCAAACTTCCTCAAATTTGACCCACAGTTGAGTATGACTGTTAAGAAGATTCGTACGAATTTTAAACAATTAAACTTGGAATTAATCGAACGCATGAGAAACGATCGAACCTCCTTAAGAAAAATGCAACCTCCAGAATTCTCTGATTTCTTACTTCGCTCTCGAACTGTACGCTCTCATTGCGACACTTCTATAACTACCTGTCGATGTTTCTTCTCTTCGTTCACTACCCACACATTCACACCAGCCCTGTTCTGCCTTCTAATCACCATCAGGTTCTAATTATCTAGTTTCGTGTTGGATTAACTGGACTCCGTAACTATTACAAAGCGCATCGCCGTCACAAGGCTTTGCCTCCTCGCCCCTCCGCCCCCTCCCTGCGTTCCGCCGCTCATATTATTATGCCCAAGTGAGTAAGAACGTTAATCAAATCATATGTGAATCGAATACTAGTAACAAAACGAGCAGTTTCATTTTTGAGTCAGAAATGCTTTCTGAAGCCACGTATTTAAAAAAATAAAAACAAATGTTCGTTTTTCACGAATAACATTGTTTTTAAACGATTCTGTAAACTATTTACAAAGTTTTTTTTGGAAAATAATGACGTTGAATAAATTCAGTTAATTGATTGATTCAGAAGTCATTTTTTTTCATCAAGAAATCTTAGTTTATAAACATGATAGAATTTTTGATTAATTAATAAATGAAAACAAAGTTGTCACCATTGATATTGACGTGTTAAATATTGAAGATTATATCTGCCATGGTGTAATTAATTGGATCACGTAATATTCGTATTAATATCGCACGTGTTCTCTCATACAAAACATCGAAAGTGGGAAATCACTCTTTATTCCTCGTTTATTACATTTTATTGTTTCCACAAAACTTACTAATCTTATTAACATGAGAAATAATACATGACGTGGGAGAGCTTTTCTAATTTTTTTCTGCTTCTTCTTGAAATTAACGCTTCTATTAAAAAAATAACAGAAAAATAGTCGAGGGCTAAAAATTTTGTTACATAGTATTTTTCCTGACACAGTTGTGTTTTCAAAAAAATAAAAAAATAAAGGTACACATTGATCTCTTTTTTATAGTAATTTAGGTGTAATTTTTATTTTACTTTATTTTTTGCAACGGCGAACGTTTCTGAGATGAATAGAAACTTGTTTTTATTATTTTTCAATTATCTTTCCCGCATTTCCGCAAACGATAGTGCACTCTTCTTATGGGGAAAGGAAAAAAAATGATTTAAATCATAAAAAACTCAAATCCTTGAAATCGAAAAAAAATCTCAATTTCTTATCACTTCCAACGTACGTACAAATTTTTGTGGTCAAATGGATTTTCTCGATATTTTCAAAGCAGCAATTTGTTTTTTAAAGATTTGTGTTTACCTCCACGTTTACGACTTTATTTATAACTGTTTTTATTTTTATTTTTGTTTACTATTCGCGATCCCTTGTTATCTATTGGACTTTTTTTCAGTCTCTTTCAATAATATAAACTTTGAAGAAAGTAAAATTAAGGCTATTTTTCGATTTGGAGACTGCGCATTTATGTCCGTTATTCGCACAGGGTCACAGACGTTGGGTTAAGTATATTATAAAACTCCCGACGCCTCTGCTGCTTGTCCGTCTTGGATTTCAATTCTCGCTCGTAGTGGGCGTGCTCGACTTCGTTGATTTTTGTTAATTTTTCACGCATTACTTTCGTCCCGAGCTTGTGTCTCATATTTACGTTAATATCTCTCAAATTATTTCACGAGATCCGATCATATTCAAAAGGTTTGTGAGCAAAACAAAAATAGTTAAAATTATACGAAATTTTTACTAATACTTTAATTTTTGAGATATCAGTAGATTTTTTTTCCTTTTTTTTTCTTAAATTCCTGACTGTCCCGTTTACGAGGATTCAAATAAACAAAATTGGTGTATTATCGCAGGGCTTTTGAGAATCCACTCGTCACAAAACGTCACAAATTTCGATCCTACCATTTTTTAACAATAAATTAACAACGCTAAAAAGTAAGAAGGTTTTTTAAGATCCAGCTAAAACGCTCCCGCAACTTCTCCAAAAATAGCTGTCGCAACGCCGCTCCGTGGCTTTTACGTGTTTACGGGGTGTGTACGATGTTTGTGTTAGTGAAGCATATTATGGTGTTATTTCAAACTCTAAATACCGCGTTGTTGTCCGCGAATTCAGCAATTATTCGATGTTGATTATAAAAGTTATTATGAACGTCATGAAATAATAACTTTAAACGATATTTACGATGAGAAGCAAGTACGAATAGAAAAAAAAAAAACGAATTTGTAGCAGTTTAATCGGATAAATACGGATTCTATAGCATGCGAAATTATCCGACGAATTAAATAAAATTTAATAATAATAATAATAATAATAACAATAATTTAATAAATAATAGTAATTAATAATAATTAATATTATTAAACAATAATAATGAAATTAAATAGATTTAAATTAAAAAAAACGACGCTTATATATCGAATATTTGTATATGTCGAATATATAATAATTTGAAACGGAACCTCTCTCAATAAAATATAAATTTCATTGTCTCGTGTTGAGTTTTGCTGAATTCTTAGCGATCGGAATGTAGCATTGAACTTTTTTGCGAAATCGTAGAAGAATGTGAAAGAAAATGATTGATTCTTTGTCGCATAAGATCGACCTTTTTTTTGCAATGCAAATTTGGGTACTAAGGTCAGCGAGCTGTGCCGCTCACATTGACATATGGAAGGAACGCGAAATGAATCGTGAATGAATTATGCAAGAAAACGAAACGCTGTTTTCTGAAAAAGTTTATACACAGTGTTCAAAAAGTTGCTGGACAGATGCGTTTTTTTTTTTTTAATTAAAATGAACATAAAAGTTTGATCGATTGAAAGATTTCATCGAATTTCGAATTCTTTTTTTAATTTCATTTTCTCATCCAAATTGTAGTCAAAAGAAAAACTTTTATTGCGACCATTTTTTTCGAATCAACGTAAAAAAGATTCCACTTTGAAATTTCGAAGTCTTCCTTTCACTGAAGCCATTCAACCTCACCATTTAATTAATCCAAACTTTATTTTGTCAGACGCGTATTGTTGAAGATCGTCAGATATTCCATGGTTTTGCGAACACCCTGTACGTCATATACATCGAAAGTGTCACGCGTTCGCACGATAAACAGCTTTAGCATATATTTCATACGTAAGATATTTCGAGTGAGTTTACGACCGTGTATTTTAATGCGTTGGGTATATACATTTATTTGGCATATCGTATTTTCGATATTTGCATGATTTTCTCTCCATCATTTGAAAGAGAGTTCTTGTAAAACCCATAAAAAAATGTTCATTAGCTCTCGAGTTCGTCGCACGCGATATGACACTTTCTCAAAATAATATTTGAACATTGTCTATTTTATAATTGAAATAATTCGAAAATAAAAAGAAAGGGAATCATTTTTGTGGATTCTTATCTCGAGATTCACGATCAATTTTATTTTTTCTCCTCAGGACGACATTTAAAAGTTGAAAATTAAATTTTCACTTCAGATTGATCCTACGCTTTGTTTTTATGATAAAATTCGTTATTATTGAACAATACAAATCAGATGATCGATCGGTTCATTTATTTGATTATCACACACTCTTGGTCCCATGACTTTTGATGGCAAAGTGACTAGTGGACTTTTTATTCAAGTTTGAACGATTTAAATTCATTTTTAATCGAAATTACTTTTGTCTTCTTAACGTACCAAAGAATTTTTCAATCATTGATCAATCAACCGGGCGATCAGGATAGAAAAAGTTGTCTGCCACTCGAACGTTCTGTCTTTTCTAAACAAACTTTATTCTTATGGGACACATTCGACGTCACAATACGTTGGAACGAATAATTAACTTTCCACAAAAAACGAATATAAATATATTTATAATACATTGAGTTTATGTATGCGTAAATATATGACGATAAAGATTTGCTGGTGCGGTGGGTGCCAGTGGCTCACGGCCGGCTGGAGTGTAATAATAGACACAAACAAACTCATTTGGCCGGTTCGCCAACTACATTTGGCTCGACCATCGTCCACTCTGTTCCACACGATTCTCTTCGGGCATGGAGACTGACCATTTTTCTCGCTATTTCCCTACTTTTTTTTTGTTTCACATACGCACATTTACTAAATTGTCATTTTGATCGAAAAGAAAACAAGCATTACAAACTTCCAATTTTCGAACATTCCTTCGGTGCATTCGTAATTATCGGAAAATGGGTTGGTTTCTAGAATTATCGTATGGGACTTGATAAAAAAAAAATGGTCTTGTAAAATGTCGTATTCGTCAACGAATTTTATAAGAATTTGTAAATTAATTGTACGTTTTTAGTGAATTCAACAATTCGGTGATGATTTAATAAGTTTTAATCGACCGTTGTTAGAAAGTGTGAGGAAAGTAAGAGAAAAAAAAAGGGAATAAAGTCGGTTAAGAGAAACAAAAAGCCTTTTTCGCCACGTTCGCTTAACGAGATATTTTCTATGGTATCATCTCTTACAGACATCGGCTAATTTAGGTAAATGGGAGGGCCCTCGGTGTCTGTGCGTCCTCGAGCTTCGGGGAAGACGTAGAAATTCGATACTAGCGCAAGAAAGAAACAAAACGATGACGTGTTTTACTAAATTGTCGCATTCTCATCATTAGACGAAAAAGAGATGATGACGAAGGAAAGGAAGAGATAAACCGATGAAAAAACAATTTTAAACCCATGGATTCCTCGTGATGCAAGTTGTTTATAAAGAAAAAAAAACAGGCACAGCTGTGACAAGACGTAAAATGAGATAAGAACATGTGTAAGATTGTATTTGACACGAAATATATACAGAGCGTTTAATAAAAAGTCTTAAAAGCGTCTAAAAAGTATGATCATTCAATATGAGGAATTACGTCGAAAGATTAGGCAGTCAACATTAATATTTGATGGTGGCAAATGATTTTTTGTAACTGAATCCTAATATATTTCTACTTTAACAAGGTTCGATCGCCATAATCGTAATAATATATACAAAATAACGGCAAAATGATCAAATACAACATTTCCAAGATCATTGTTCGAAATTTCGCATGAATCTTCTTGAGCGTCGTATTATAATGTGTCAAAAATTTGAGAAGGTTTCACCGTCTGGTAATCGAGATATTCAGTGTTTAAAATCGCAACTTTAACACGAGATCTTATGGGAAGTTACGAAAAAAGACGATATTTTACAACTAAACTCGATTTCCAAACGGTCAAACTTCCTCAAATTTGACCCACAGTTGAGTCTGATTGTTGAGAAGATTCATACGAATTTTAAACAATGAAACTTGGAATTGATCGAACGCATGAGAAACGATCGAACCTCCTTCATATTTATTCGAAGCATTTTTTCGTCCGTATTTGGAGAGTAACCACATAGCATAAACTTTTAAAACAGCCTGTACACCTACATCCAGAAGTCGATTAAATTCATTATCTCATTCAACTTGTGTCAGAGCATCGCACGTCAGAACCTATTAGAGAGTCACCTGTGTACATATGTATACTTGAATATTCTATACGTATATACACACCCACACAAGTGTTTCAGATCGAAAGATGTCAGTTTTGTCCGAATCAAGAACTTTTCTAATCAGCATTTGCTCTTAACGTATTATAGCTTTTTATTCCCGTATTTTTATATTTATTATTGAAAATTCTTTTAAATGGTCATCAAAACATTTGTTTGTTTATATTTCGAGTTCATTGGGTTCGTTTGAAAATATATTCGAACAAATAATGCAACGAGAAGTCTGGCAGTGGTTCTGCGTGTTTGAAATACTCCCAATCTAGCTCGTCCCTTTCTTTTATTCTCGTAGTTCTTAGTAGTTCCAGCGACGAGTCCTGGACACAGAAGGCATCAACAGGTGAACCACCACACCAACAAAAAGTCAACAACCAACCAGCTAACTGGTGTGTTTGTAAATATAGAATATGAACTGTGTCCAGTTTTGATAGCAAGTTCACTGCCTCCGCACTGTCCCAAGCTTTCGTTTATCTCTACTCGCCAGTATTTTTTTTGTTATTTACTTTCCTGGTTATACACACGCTGCACCAGGAAATGCGAGCTTTCTAGTTTTGAATGAGACAGTAAGAGAGAGAGAGAGAGAGAGAGAGAGAGAGAGAGAGAGAGAGAGAGAGAGAGAGAGAGAGAGAGAGAGAGAGAGAGAGGGAGAGAGAGAGAGAGAGAGAGAGAGAGAGAGAGAGAGAGAGAGAGAGAGAGAGAGAGAGAGAGAGAGAAAGGGAGGGAGAGAGAGTGGAAAAGTGTGTGAAGGGAACCAGCGGGTGGATGGCCTCGCCCATTCGCGTCACCCACCCTCTGAATAACTCAATTCGTTGTAAGCCCTCGAAGGATATTCATCTCTGGTCGTAACCAGGACAATGAATGTCCATAGAATGGACGAACGATCAAATTTCAGCCCGTGGATTTGAAAATGAATTAACAAAATTCATTTTGTTCGACGAAAATATGATCAATTCAACTATTTTTCTTGGTTAAAATTCCGTAGATCCGCGATTCAACATAAAAATAGTTGAATCGACCACTTTTTTGTCCAACAAAATGAATTTTATTTGTTGGCATTTGCTTTTGGACTTTTCTTCTCAGACTAGTTCGTGATTTAGAGAGACTTCCGACTCGGCTTTGAATCGAACTACTTTTTCTTTCCACGATCCAAACTTCCCTCAGTTTGGCGTTTTTTGAGTTTCCAAAGAAAAAAAATGTATGAATCGTAAAGAAGAAGAAAAAGAAGACGAGGAAAAAGGTTGTTTCATCAACCTCTTTTAATTGCATTGAAATAAGCTCCATAATGATTTTTTTTTTCAAATTCGTGTCGAAAGAAAGTAAAAAAAAAAACGAATAATTGAAACACGAACGACTTTTCGCACGATCGTAGTGAATTGATCGTAGTGAATTGAATCCTTCAAGATTCTTGTGAATGAAGACAATATTTCGAAAACATCGTTCAGGAGATAAACCGAGGAAACATTTGAACGTCGAGTTAAATGTAAAATGATGTCTAAAAATACAAAAGTTAGTGGTTTGTGGAATTGGGTAAACTTTTCAGACGCATATCAACGATAAAAGGAACAGTAGAAAAAGGTGATCCACGAGAAAGTTTAGAATTGGGAAGAATAATTGTTAGAAGAATTCTGGAAGTAGTAGCAGAGTTGTTGAGATGAGTAACAGGTCAGTTGTGTTTTTGCAAGGAATAAGAGGCGGGGCTCATAGTCGGATCAATATACCCACTGCCAACCCCGCAGTAACGCATAGATTACCTTATTCATAGCTGCTTGCATCGTTTTATCTCTCTCACTCCGCTCTCCTCCACCCTCTTATTTTCTTTCTTTTTCCTTCCCATTCCCCGTTCATCCTCGAGGTTCCTGCATTCCCACCCTTGTCGCCTCTTTGCCATCCAACTATGTTCTTACACACTCGCCTCCTCCCTCGATCTATATTTTATATTATGTATTGTTTCACATTATTTTTCTGTCTCGCCCATATGCCAGCACCCACACTCGTTCCCTGTTTCTTCTTTTCCCATTTTTTTCCATTCTCTTTCCGCTTGAAACCTCCGACGTGTCCTTATAACCGTATCTTGCTTTTGTCAATTGTTTTTTATTTATTTTTTTATATTTTTTTAATAATCCACTTTGATTACGACCCGTTACGGTGTTCTGAAATTATTTACCCATGATTTTCATTGAAAATGATCCTCGTGTCGAAGATAATGGAAAAAAAGTCGTAGAGGAATTTAAATCCGGAATGTCGAGGTGATTTTTCTCATATTTTGCGATTTACATCGCAACTATCGCGTTTTATAAACTTTTGTCGTTGCCTGCGTGTAACTTGAATTAACAACTACGCAATCTTTCGAATCGTACGTGTGCTTCTTCCTTTTTCGTGTCATTGAGATTGAGAGAAATCTTACCGGAAGACAAAAAAATGAGGCGGTGAAAGAAAGACCTTAATAAATTTATATTTCGACTGGCGTTGGTTTCTCGGCATGTACGTCTACACTCGGGAGGACTCGGAGTACAGAAATAGAAAAAGAAACGGGAAACCGTGGGTGTTGAAAGAGGCAGAGGGTGTCGAAGCGCGGAGAACGGTCCTCTGCTTCCGGTTCATCTAAGAAACGACCTCGTTTTTTTTGTTTTTCTTCTTTTTTCATCAACCCTTTTATCGAGTGCTCTAGTCTGACTGTCTTTCGATCGGTATCTTTTTTTCCCGAATTTCTTATACTTATTTTATTTCCTGTTAGGTCATCAAATTTACAGCAATCAGTTGAGTTTTATTCTGAAATTATCTGTAACTTATTATCTCCCTCTCCCTCTCTCTCTCTCTCTTTATTTTTATTTCATCTTTATCAAAAATATTGTAATTAAGTCAACACAATGCAAATTGCATAATTTTTCTGGATCTACTTTAAATTCAGTTACACTGTTTGTATTATTTTTCTATTTTTATTGCTCACTGCATTTTCTTGATTTTTCCTTTTTTTTCTTTTGCCATTTACTGTATTTTTTTTCTTCAACTGTTTTTCATTTGTCTTATGGAGTCTCCTAGGCATAATAAAATATTCATTCAATCAATTAATCAATCAATTTCTCTCTCTCTCTCTCTTTTTCTCTCTCTCGCTCTCTCTCTTTCTATCTTTCTGTTTTTTGTTGTTTTTTTTTCTTTGTTGAACTATGACTAGCCACACCAATCCAAACCCTATTATAGCCGTATGCGTGGATGAATTTTTAGAACCTTTTGTATGTACCTTTACCGAGGGGCTGCCAGCTTCTCGCTTCATAAAATACTTCATCCCCTTTGGACAATCATCTCAGTCGACAGAGACCCCTTGGCGTCAGAAACTACTAAAAGCATAGGGGGAATAAGAAACAGCTTGCGCATGACGCCAATCTCTCTACGCACGATTTTTTTTATCTCTTTCTTATTTTCTTTGACATTCATCACCACCAACGCCTATCACTTGCTTTTCTTATTTTTATCGTCTTACTTACGCGTCACTGATCATCCCCGACGATCTCGCCACACGCTTTCTACTCTGATGAATGTACCGAGACGAAAAATCCCATCTTTCATTTTCACAATTATTACACAAACATTAAAATAACAAAATCATGGAAAAAGCTCATAATGTGGTCCTCGTTCCATCGAAATTCGCTGCAGCTGCGTTATGTCCTTATTTTCAAACAAAAAACTATCGTCTCCGTTATGCAGATATTTTACAACAATTACATAACCTTTAATCAACACGTGTAAGATATTATTTGGAAAAACAAAAGATTTGGCGATTAATTGAAAAAATAAACATTTATTAAACCGAATACTTTGTCATTATCCAACGTTGCATCGTAAACTGTTGAACCTTTTATCGAAAGTTCATTCATTTTTCTGCAATCTTTTTTTACTGTTGGAAGAGTTCATTTCACAAGATGGATTGTTGCTCCGATCTCAATTGGTCATCAAGAATTTCTGCAATGTTACATTTTAACAAAATCTCGACGAGTTTTTTGATTTTTAAAACAACGTTGTATGAATACATTTGATCCATTTTCACTACTTTTGTATAGATAAAAGTCTTTTTGAATAAGGAATTTCGATTGTTTTAATTTACGCGCTTACACTATCCGATTATGCATTCAGTAGCCAAAGGGAAAGATAACATATATCTGTTCTCTCGTAATTCAGAGTAATTTTAACGGAATTTAGCGATTGAGGAACGTTGTAGTAAAGCATAGAGGAGAGAAATAGGGAGAGAGAGAGAGAGAGAGAAGGATTTTACGCCTGTACATTGATGCTTGAGAAGGTCTATTGGCTTATTGGATTCCAGGATACATAGTCGTTATAGCGAGTGAGTTTGGTAGTGAGTAGAAGGTATTTAACGATATACACAATTTACCAAAAGTCGATGGAAAACATGGGTATTTTAACATATCAAATTACAGGATCTTTAAAAGGACACTGCAAAAAAAAGAAAAAAATCCTATTATCCGAACAGAGCATACATTTTATTGCTGGAATATTCAATTAACCGAGGAATGTTTTTGAAAATCGATTCTAACTCGAGTTCATTCAACAATATTTTCATCGTTGGAAAGAAAACCCTTTGGAATAATTAATAATAATAATAATGATGAATAAATAAAGTCTTTTCGGTTATTTCAAAAAACCAACTGGAGCCACGACCATAAAAGAAAATTAAAAAGTTTTGTATATTCAGTGCAACTAGTTGGAGGAATATTTACCTCGAACGATTATTTTGCGATTTTCTTATTACAAATAATCGATCAAAGCCTTTGGGAATGAATCTTGAATTATGTTTGGAAGAAAAAAAAAACAAAAAAAAAGCACAATTTCTCATTTTAACCATGAAAAACGATTGTTCCAAGCAATGAACTCGCCGTTGCCAATATGAATTTGCGTTACTGGCCGGAAACAAACGGTAGTTGTAGAGCTTCGAACTTTGGCTGGTAGGTGGCGACGAGCCTCTATCGAAATAGATGCAATTATAGCGGCAATTCTTTATTTTTTCATAAATAAAACGAAGTTTGATGTTTCTATGGCTTCTTTTGAGTGAAAGATTGACTCGTAAGTGAAGGCACTTTGCGTGAAATCAATGAATCTCAGCAAATATTTATTTGCATCTGACTCGTGTCCAGTGTGGAGAAACTCGACTGAAAAGCCCCGGTTCGGAATTCTCGATGGTTTTGTCTTTCTATCTACACGTACGAGTGTGCGTGAGTGTTTGAAGTTTGAGGCTACCGTCGAGCGGGTCGAGCGCGTCTTGCTCTATCTTCCACAGCAGTGGAACCACGCAAATCGATGTATTCGCGGCTGCGTTCTCCTTTCAGCGGCGAGAGAGGGGGCACGAGAAAGTGGAAGGGGGAGCCGGAAGGAGAAAGAGAGAGAGAGAGAGAGAGAGAGAGAGGATTCATTCATTCATTCATTCATTCATTCATTGACAACGCTTTATTTGACGCAAAACTTTCTCGGTTTTAGCAAACATAATAAACAATCAACAAATTCGTAGCCCTTGCACACGTCACACATTGGTCTGGTGGACCGGAAGCCCGTGGTGGCCTTGTGGGCCGAAAAATAATTGTGGCTTGTACTAGACTCAACGAACAAACTAATTAACTCATTCTTAGACGATAAACCTTGTCAACATTTCTTCGTATACAGAATATTTCGAAAGGGCGGGACGGCGCAGCAGCGACGAGACAAAAAGAGAGGAGAAAAACGCGAGTAAGAGGCGAGGGATCAAAAGAGTACGCCCCGTTTCTCTTTCTTCTGTTCTTTAATTTTTCTCCTCTTTTTTGCCGTCCAGGGAATCGCGGAAACGTTGGATTTCTCGTACTCTCGAAAATTCTGACAGTTCGTGGCTGTTTTCGAAATAAAGAAAATAGAGAGAGACGGGAAAAGATCCTTTTTTATTCCTCAAACTCTTCTGTCATTGTACAAACAATTCATCATTTCCGCACGACTCCAAAAATTGAATGTTTATCTCTGTTTACTTATGTTTCGTTCCTTTTTTTTCTGATTCCAGGTAAGCAAATTCTGTCATGACGAGATGCCATAAAAGAGGAATGACTTAAGTATAACATCAAAATATCTATAAATGTTTGAACTCAATTGATTTAGTACGTATTTATTTTATGATTAAGGACGTTGTCGAATAATAATCTGACTCAAATAGCCCCTGGCGACTTCCCGAATGACACTTGACCCAATGAATTTACGTTATGAGAAAAAAAAACGCAAATTACAGCTTCCTGATACAATTTGTTTTCAGCAATTGAGAAAATTGATAAACACGTGTACAAAATTGTTTAAAAAATTTCCCAAAGTTTGAAATTTGCGATTCTAATGAATACAGACTCTAAAAATATTTTCAAATTGACTCGAAATTTTTTTGGTAAACTTCACACTAGCAAAAACTTGACAGGACTCAATTGATCTCTGATTTCATCGATTGTGGAATGTACTGTTATCGTGAGGGTCTTCCTAAATGTGCAATTACACGTTTGTATAAATAAGTCAGATTGCAATATAGTTTATGAAATAAACAGGCGAAAATAGCTGCTCAGTGTACAAACGATTTATTTCGAAGTTCTTTCTGGAAATAACTATTCTAATCCAATCTACATGAATATTTGAAATAACTTGGGAAAATCTTGGTCGTAAGCTGTTACGATTTATTAAATGGGTCATAAGGTTCATTTCCTAAAGTGTTCACCAACTTTTTACATCGTCCATCGGCAGAGAAATGTTCTATTCAATTATATTGCTCATTACTCATTTTTTTATTATTATTCTTACGTTTGTATTGTTCTTTTTGTATTATTCATTGACCATCAGAGTGCATACTCAATGCTGAATGTGTAATCGAAGATAAAATACACATTCATCATCATTTATTTAACGAGGTTCTATCGCCATAATCATAAGAGAAACAAAGTAACAGCAAAATGATCAAATACAATTTTTCCAAGATAATTTGTTGAAAGTTTGCGTGAATCTTCTTGAGCGTCGTATTATAATGTGTCAAAAATTTGAGAAGGTTTCACCGTCTGGTAATCGAGATATTCAGTGTTTAAAATCGTAACTTTAACACGAGGTTTTATGGGAAGTGACGAAAAAAGACGATATTTTACAACTAATAACTCGATTTTTAAACGGTCAAACTTGCTCAAATTTGACCCACAGTTGAGTACGATTGTTGAGAAGATTCATACGAATTTTAAACAATTAAACTTGGAATTTATCGAACGCATGATAAACGATCGAACCTCCTTAACTGGTTTTACGATAACGAAGGTAAATTATGCACTCGACAGCCAACAGATGACTTATCGCTCATTTCTGTTATCGTAATCGCATCTAGCTGCATAAACATTTTTACAGGAGCACGATGGTTACAGAAAATTTTATCCCTTTCGGTTTTGTGGTCAGGATAAAAGAGTGGTTACAGCCCGCTCGAGAAAGGGAAGGAAGGGTGGTGTGTTTAAAGGAGTAAAAAAAGATTCTCCTAGCACACCGATCGATTCGTTTTGACGCCTCGAGAAATTATCGGGGAGTTAACCGCACCGCAAGATAAAGTAGAATATAAGAAGAAAAAAGAACGAAGAGTATGGAAAAAACACGGTACGAAGGGATGAGAGAATGAGGGAAAAAAAATGTTTTAATAAAAAATGAAAAAAAATAGAAAAAAAAGAAGATCGTGCTTTGTTAGAATGATCGTGCGGCTCCTTGCACGTAACGTCTCCCGCTCGAAGAATCTTTCTCTTCAAGATAATAGAGTGTATAAATAGCTAAGCGTACCAAATAGACTTTTATCTTTTTTTTTTTTCTTCACCGCGACCCTCCTCGTGCTCATCTACTTCTTTTTACTTTGTTTTTTTTTCTGAACGTCGGCTGCAGATTTCATCCTCAACCTTATCTTTCTCTCGATAATTAAACCCGCCGAGATCCGCTATATTTTAACAAAATTACCTCCAATGAAATTGAAAAAAAATTCGCGTTAACAGCAAAGTGAGTCCGAGTTACATTTCTCCTGAATTAATATTCTAGTTTGTTTTTTTCAATTCAATGAATTGTTTCTGCCTCATTCTTATGTCAAATTTTAATTCATAATATTTATTGATGTCTTTATTTCAAAAAATCGTTCGTATTTCGATTTTTTTATGATTTTTTGATAGAATAATAAGAGATAAACGAGAATTCGAGAAGAAAGAGGGATAAAGAAAAATAAACGTTGTTCATTCCATTGTGAAGTCTCTCTTGGACATGCGAGTACAAAAAATGAAGAAAAAAAGAAGAAATACCGAAATGAAACAAAGTTTAGGCAAAAAAGGAAAGAAATGTGCCATCAGGAGAGGGAAGTGAACGAAAAATGTTCTAGTTCTTATGGCCAAACACTGTGTATCAAGGATGGAAAGAGTATAAAAGAACGATTCTGTTATCGCTCGAAAAGGATAAATTTCCTGTGGTTTCAGGCTTGTAACTAACGTTTGTTAGTTAAATTCACATAGAAGATAAAAAGAAGATGAAAAATAAGAAGAAATAAAGGAGAAGGAAGCCAGTTGGA
Organism: Campoletis sonorensis; assembly: GCA_013761285.1. Classification (NCBI taxonomy): domain Eukaryota; kingdom Metazoa; phylum Arthropoda; class Insecta; order Hymenoptera; family Ichneumonidae; genus Campoletis; species Campoletis sonorensis. Next base: position 52,254 of record JACEOJ010000085.1, read on the forward strand.
CTTGACTAAGATCCTTTGTTATCGTCTTCTTTATTTCTTCCTTCTCTTCTTCTTTCCTTCCTTAACTTCGAGGCCAGTTGATTTGTCACTTTATCGCGACAATAAGGCACGAACTCGTATAAAAAAGCGCCAAAGTGTCTTCAACTCAATTCGCACTATTGCTTTTATATCGAGAGACTTACTGGTTGAGTCTGGGGACAAAGATTTTTGATATTATTTTCGAAAACTCGCTAAATCATATTTTTTGTCAAAACTATTCGTCATGGTATATATGAAACATTTCATATCATCAAGCAATGATATGAAATGTCTACAAAACGAGCAAAACAGTACTCGACAGTAAACGTGAAGGATATTGTGATCGTGTTATTGCTAATTATATCAAATATGCTCTTTACTATCGAATTAATCGATATCTCGATAACTAACGAACAGAAGGGCGTAACATGAAGAATTTGAGGAGTAAGCCGGTGTCAGGTACACCCAGATGCTTCCTACCAATCAATATACACGTAGATGTATGTTACAAGCTGTTGCAATATAACTCATTGTAATCGTGCATAGCTAAATTCTCATCACACGTGTTCACGTGTACATAAACCGAGAGGTCACTCGAATAAATTATATTACGCCATGTACGTTCATATGAAACAAGTCCCACATGTATATTTATGTTGGGGATGTCTGGTGGATTAATCAAATTCTCCAGAGACTGAAAAACTCTTGGAAGGAAAGTGAATAATTAAACCGAATTGTATATGGTAACACCGCGGAATCCGCGACATGATATAAACGAATTATTAACATTTTATACTTTTTATGCAACGATCTATACATAGTGCCAATTAAGGAGGATCGATCGTTTCTCATGCGTTCGATAAATTGCAAGTTTAATTGTTTAAAATTCGTATGAATCTTCTTAACAATCATACTCAACTGTGGGTCAAATTTGAGAAAGTTTGACCGTTTAAAAATCGAGTTATTAGTTGTAAAAAATCGTCTTTTTTCGTAACTTCCCATAAGACCTCGTGTTAAAGTTGCGATTTTAAACACTGAATATCTCGATTACCAGACGGTGAAACCTTCTCAAATTTTTGACACATTATAATACGACGCTCGAGAAGATTCACGCGAAATTTCAGAAAATGATTTTGGAAAAATTGTATTGATCATTTTGCCGTTTCTTTGTATATGCTCTTATGATTATGGCGATAGAACCTCGTTATCGACAGTTGAAAAATAATTAACGATATAGAAAATAAACGAAAGAATTGATATTATGGAGAAATAGTGACAAAATATGACAATAAAAAATTATGAAACGTTTCTCTGTCTCTGTTTTAAAATCGGTCCTAGGTGGCCAATGACTGTGTGACGTTCACCTTGTAGCTGGGAAAGTGGGGTGGATATATGAGATATAGCCACAGCTCTGGCACAGCTATCGCAGGCGTTCTCACTCATGGATCAATATTCCGTCCGGTCCATCTTCTTCTGACCCATAGCTCGCTGTCCCTCATACTTACGCGGTTACATCCATCTCTTTATCTCTATCTTCTATCTTTTCCCTCATTTTTTATCAGCCTCTCTTCCTCCCTCCCTCATTTTCGTCGTTTCTCACTTGTGCCCTGTCTCGTTCCCTCGTTTTTCTCCTTGTTTTTTTCCTCTTGCTCTCTCCTTCGTCAACCTCTGACCCTGTTTCTTCACAACGTTCCCTAATTCTGCCTCCTTCTTCTCTTTCTCACTCTTTATCCTCTCCTTTTCGTCCTTTTTCTCGTCCTTGCTTCACCCCTCGCCAAACCCTTTTCCTCGTGTCTACCTCCCAACAATTGCCCCTCGAACCGATTTCTTTTTCGGTTTCTCATTCTATTCTTCTCTTTTTTCCATCTTCCCCTCAATTTTTTGCCTGTTTTAGGATCATTAACGCAGCATCGCTTATTTCATCTTTTTCCCTCTCGAAGTTTTGAAGGGCCACGAAAAAATAAATGAAAATGCACTCAATACAATAGTTAAAGCCAATTTTTTCTCTTGATTATTCTCCCATCATCCATTAAAAATTTTTATATTTATACCACTGTCCAATTCAATTAAAATAAAATACTATCGGACGTTGATTAAAAAAAGAGCAAGTGAAATTCCCTTCATTATTGAATAAACAATTACCATTTACCCCTCTACGATCATCGCTTGAAATATTGTCAGGTTTTCGATTTGAATAATTTTCAATTTAAGTAGAGCTTCTCCCTCGATCGAGTGTCCTTAAAAACCAGCGACAAATTTCTCCAGTATTTTATAAGGACAGTCGTTTTTTCAGATAGTGATATATTCATACAATTTTTCCTCTCACTTCCGTCTTTCTCTCGATTCACCCACACTGCATCGCGGACTGTTGTGTGTGTCGTGTCTTCCATGAACACACCATTGAATCTTCCATTCAAATATTCTCTGGGTCACGTGCTGTCGATGGGAACCACCTCGGGATGGTGAACCTCGCCGTCGTCAACGAACGGCGACGGCGACGACGACTACAATAGAGACGTCTTTTATGCTGGGCTTTGTCTCTTGGATGATAGAAAGAGAGAAAAAGAGGGAGAGATGGAAAGAGAGAAAGCTTAATCTCTACTTCCGGTTTTCTCGAAACGCCAAACCAAATTTATTATCCTCGTCACAGTCCCTTAGACGCAAACGCGGTTACAAATATACGCGAGTATGAAATGTGGTCCTTGAAAATTTAGACAAAAAGTCAAGAGTACCGAGCTGACATTTTGGATTAAATAATTTGGAAACTTTGAAAGATTCTTATTCTCATTTTAATTTCGGACAATTTTTTATTGTTTACTGGAAAAACACATAGAAATTTTTAGAAAAAAATGCAACAAATGTTGACTCATAGTTTTGCATGATTTAGGCAAACTAATAAATTTTTTTCTGGGGACCAGAATTGCATAAAAGATTGTTTCGTTGTTGTTTAAAGCTCGTTGGAAAATAATAAAAAATATTTTTTCTAGTTTCTAACGATGTATGCGATCTTCGAGCAATGGAATTTATAGAATTTATAAATGTTCAAGAACACTTCGTTAACGATCCTCTTAAGTCACGGAAAGCTCGTTTCTTCTCACCAAGTTGCTCGATTTTCAGACTCTCAAGTTTCAAACTTCGTTAAACTTGTGCATTTTCGAATGGACATTTCACATTTGACCGCCAGTTAAGAAGAAATTAGCACAATTAGGTGATTAGTTATTCGGAACGATTAATTTTAACAAACAATCGATGGTATTTTCATTTCTGGGCTAAAAGACACTGAAAAGTTGTGCAACTTTATCTTTTTTGACTCTCAACATTCACTCATTTTCCCAAGTCACTGTTAATTTTTTTTTTTCGCTTATAACTAATCAAATTTTTGGCGAATTAACTTTTTTATCTTCATTTTCATTTCTCGACCGTATCAAATGGCGCCGGATGAAAAAAAAGCCGATACCTTCTCGTCTATTCACGAACGCGATCCAATTATTTCGCTCGATCAAATGCAAATGTTCTCTTCGTTCCTTGAAGCTCGTCAATTTTACATTCAAACTTCGTACCATTATTATTATTCTTTTTTCTCGTTTTCAAGTAAACCCATAGGATATATATTTTTTTTTACAACTTGATTAAAAAGAAAAGAAATAATACAGTCAAGAAAAATTGTCATGGGAAATAATATAATTAATTATCGATTAATTATGCAGAGTTAATGAGAAAATTTATTTTATCAATGAATAAATATTCTCTTTACAAAAATATTTAATATATTTACGAAATATTCTTTTACAAAAATATTGTTCGGTTTTTATAGAATATTCTTTTAGAAAAATATTGTTCAATTTTTTATAGAATATTCTTTTAGAAAAATATTGTTCGATTTTTCTTAGAACATTTTCTGTGCTCAATCAGCGAATTCCTCAGTTACTGCGATTCAATTAATTCCTTCAAATCAAACTTCGTTTTCACGAAAAATCATTAGGATCGCACAGAAATGGAAAACGAATTCTCGACAGATTTAACTCACGAAGCGTCATCGTACACATGACCAACATCGAAAAATCTTGTCGATTTATTTCTACTGCGACGACGTGTGAGAGAACAAATAGTTTATTTGTTTCTGTCACTCAGAAACAAATAAAAATGATTTGTGGTCAAGTTAAACATTATTCGCACGTTTCCCATATTCTCTCGATCTTTAAATTCGTAACGAAGACGAATGTAGACATTCGGACGAAACGCGAAAACAAAAAATCGTCTAACGTTGACTGAAAGTATGTTTTTCCCTGAATTCCTTTTGATTAATAGTTTGTCCATCGATATATCGAAGCAACGATGACCTCCGAACCATCCTGCATCGACGATATCAATGACGAATAATCCAAACATCGAATTTCATGATCCTTTCATTTTGACATTTTGACAATTATAAACTTGTGTCAAAATTGCAATAAATACGAGGCGATTGTTATCTTCAAACCTAGACAATGAAATATTAAAAAAAAAAAAAATTTGGAAACACGTAATCGAATAACAAACGACTTTTTTTTAACGAGGGTATTAAAGAGCCAGCGAGATCTTCAAAACTTTAAAGAGAGCCTCAAACAGTTTCTCTGACTATGACGAGGTGTTTCTTCGAGTTCCCGTGCCAAAAGCAAACATATAAATAGTCAGCTTGACAAAAACACATTCGCCAGTCGTGTGGGACGACTCGAGCCTCAAATTTTAATTACGCTTTTACGGAAAAATATATTATTAAACAAAAAAAAATGTTTATTCGACAATTTAATATCCTATAATTCTACGAATCAATCAATTTCATCTGGTTTGGCTGATTCGGCGTCTCTTGATTTTCTCTTATTTATAATAAATCGAAAAAAAAAACACATTTTTCGTTATAACAAAAAATACGTTGTTTTCTTTGGTTTCGTGACGTTCTGGTCTCATGAATTTTCGTTAAACATTAAATTTTGTATAAAATTATTTTGAACTCTCGATCTAAAAAAATAAAAAAATAAAAAAGTCTCACCGTTGAATTCCCATTGGTAACTTGATACCACTCTCGAAGATAGAGACGAGTTCCGTAGAACGTGAATGGTGTTAGTAAATGGAAGCATCGAGGGATTTACATAGTTTTTGTCGTTCGTTGAAACTAATACATTGGAAGGTTTGCCGCCCCCTAATCCCTGGAGATTATACCGATGGGATGAGCGAGCATTGTACGTAGAACAAGAAAACTCCTGACAGTGAGAGAGAGAGAGAGAAAAAAAAAGAAGAAATTAATTGCACGATCGACTAATATCGCGGCTCAGCGAATATTTATTGAATTTCAAGAGGAATAAATTTGGGTGTGAAGTGAAATATTCCGAGACAATGAAATGGCACAGGGTCAACAATGTTATTGTCACATGATCGTTTCCAATTTTCGTCGCAACAATCTCGTGCTATTTCATAACGAAAATTTCACGGCTCGAAAATATCAAATAAAAATACATTTTTGAGAAATACCTCAAAAATAATATTCATTCGATATTCATCACAGGATACAAAATCGAAATATATAAAAATCATAAAAATCATCATTTCAATAAAATTCCTTAAGGATTGAGGTTAACTCTCAAAATCTTTAACCTGGAACGACAAAACGACAGAAATTCATATGATTTCGTCAATAAGTAATAATTTCAGCAATAAATTATTAGACGAGTGTTGACAGAAAAAAACAAACTGTCGAATGAAACGCTACAAAAATGCTTCGTACTTTGTAGCTGTTCTCGTATAATATAATCGAACAAATATTGATTTTTTGTTGTTTCCAGGTTGAAAATTGTATGTGTCCGGTTTCGAATTGTCCGACGGAAGGTTATAACGGAAAAATCTCTGTACAGCTGCCATTTTTTATTATCGATCAGTGCCAAAGAATTTTTATGTAGTTCATTGATTTTTTCTTACTCCGAAATTGGATATAAACTCCTTAACGAGGTTCCATCGCCATAATCACAATAATACGTACAAAGTACCGGCAAAATGATGAAATACAATTTTTCCAAGACAATTTTTTGAAATTTTGCGTGGATCTTCTCGAGCGTCGTATTATAATGTGTCAAAAATTTGAGAAGGTTTCACCGTCTGGTAATCGAGATATTCAGTGTTTAAAATCGCAACTTTAACACGAGGTCTTATGGGAATTTACGAAAAAATACGATATTTTACAACTAATAACTCGATTTCCAAACGGTCAAACTTCCTCAAATTTGACCCACAGTTGAGTACGATTGTTAAGAAGATTCCTCCGAATTTTAAAGAATTAAACTGGGAATTTATCGAACGCATGAGAAACGATCGAACCCTCTTAATAAAAACCCCATGAACTCACACGTGTTTTAAAGGTAAATGAATCATTGAACGACATCCTCGACGTTGTCCACAGTTCCGGCGCAGATTAGCCGTTACATTAACCTTATCGCGCAGGCACATGTTCAGTCACTCCATGTCGTTCATACACCGATTTCGATTCCTTGGATTAAAGAATCCCAAGAACCATTATAAACTATCGAACTATAAGACCAGAGAATTTCCAGGTTCAATAGCACAGGTTCATGTGGTTGGCGAATCAAAAAACTTACAGCTGATTACGAAACGGCTATACCTACTGTCGATTTCGTAGAACCACAGATGGCAGTAGGTATCGCTCGTACGTAGTGCAATTTCTTCACATCATTTATCATTTTTTCGAGCTCAAAATACGAACTAATTACGAGTTAATTATCCATTAGTTTGTAGGAGCGTTTTCTTTCTTTGAAAATACGTTTGGATTTAAAAAAATAATGATTACTTTATTTCGGGCCGAAAATAAATGTACAAATGAATTTTTTTGAAAGCTTTCATTGACGAATTTTTGAATATTATTGTAAAATGTTTCAAGAGCATAATCGTTTTCAAAGTTTGAGATTTGTACAGTGAAATGACGAGTAAAGAAACTTTTTTGTCTGTTGAAACGAACGCAGCAAAAAAACGTGTCGAATTAATAATTTTTGTCGGGCGAATCAATTATCCTCTACTCGGCCAAGTAGAAGACAAGAGACGGGGGCGTCGTGAGTGAGAAAGAGAGAAAGAGAGAGAGAAAGAAAGAAACATTGAGGAAACAACGAAACGAACCAATAGCCATGCGGAATGAGAGTCTCAGTCGTTCTCTGACTCGCTACGAAATTGGCTGATGGCCAGTAGTTGGAGCGTCGCAAAGCTTTTGTCACGCGGACATCGTCGCCGTCTTCGCGACTTTTCCCGCGTGGTAAGTCGAGCTGAAAGTATTGTCGACTGTCGGATAAACTGGCCGACAGGTGGCACAGAGTTCATTTTACAAAGCCAGTTAATACACCAGAGGAAAAAAAAAATCTTTGGATTTTCATGCTATTGAGACCATTCGAGAATTTGAGGTTATCTATGACTCGTTGGGTTCGTTAAAATCCCACAACACGTTGTTCTTCAACATCGTTCGATATTTCGTAAAAAAAATACAATTTACACGTTGTTCTCCGCAATCGTCGGAGCAGATCAATGTGTATCTTTTGTTTTTCTCGAAATATCAAGAACGATTGAGAACACAAGCGATGAATCACCTCGAAGAATTTCTTTTATTTTTGATTTCTGGGTTTATAAAAAATTTCAAAACAAACTCTCACCAGATTTTGTAGCGGGATTCACTCGAAAATTCTTCAAAAATATGTTTGAAAAAGCAAAGAAATTTCGAAACATCGTTCTTCATAAAAATTTCGATTATTTCAGGCTTTTGGGCTTGAAAATAAAATAATTCCATCTTGAAATTAAATTCTGGAGTCCGATTTAGTTTGTTTTTTTTTTGATCAATTTATTTATTAATCTTCCAACAACAAAAACAACACATTCTGGTTTCGAATTGTCCGAGTCGTTTGAATTTTTGTTTAAAGAAATAAAAATAACTCTCGATTCACGCAGTGAGGTGAGTTTTGACCCAGTTAGAATGACCCGTTCAAGTTGGTCTCGCACTTAAATTCCAACGTGTACACACGAACAAGAAAATCACGACATCACAAATCACGTTAAATCGCTACGTCTTGTTGGCTACTTTGGGGGTTGCGGAGAAAAGAGGCTCGTGGACATGCTCATGACTATTAATAACAGAAGCAGTGGCAGAAAATTCACTCGCAACGTGTTTCCGTAGAAAAGCTCACACATTTCTCGATTCTATTCCGACCGACCCACCACCGAAGTTCTATTCGATTCACGGTCGTCAATGATGAATCGAAGAATACCGAAAAGCTGTGCAGAGAGGATGGAAAAAATGGATGAAAAAAAAACGACTGAAAGAAAAAAGTTGATACGCGACAGTCATTTGTACTGAATTTCGTGATTTTTATGAATTTGCAGCAGTTCGATCGTTTCTTATTCTCATTTTTTAAATATCCCGATGTTTAATGTTCCTTCGAATTTTTATGGGTACATCCCATTAGTGTAACTCCTCCCTCCATTTTATTCAGTCCCATATTTCTGTCAAACAATCTGCGAAAGTCGTGTCAACAGTCATTTTATTCTCAAGGAGTTCGAGAAACCAGAGTCAATATTTTGACATTTGACTGGAAATTTATAGGATCGAAAAACTGATTTATGCTGCATCCGCGGTATCCAGTAATCGATTAGTTTCACATCATTCGGTCGAATTAATTAAATGGTTGAGTTTAACGTTCATCCATTTGTTTGTGCACTTGATATCTTTGTAAATAAACACTTTATGATTTGGTTTCAGAGGCTAAATAATACCAAGATTTGAATAAAACAAAATGACCACTGGGTTTTGTTGGTTTTAGATTTCAACCATTAAAAATATTCAAATAAACTTAAGAATACTTTCAAGGACGGCATCGCCACTTAACACCATTTTTCTTAAACTTTTTTATGCTCTTGAGAAGTTTCAACAAAAGCGAAAGTGGACCCTAAAGCTATGATCCACAGTGATCAATGCATTAGCCAATCCACGGCTAAACGGTCACCCATCCAAATACTGGTTTGAATAATCTGAACCTCAGAGTTCGTAAAATTCACACACAACTACGCACTCGTCGGTGTTGGTCGATGGTTGATTAAAATTCTTATAAAATTACCATAACGAGGACCACATCCGGAAAGTTTCTATAAAATTTCCATCGTAAAGGAAAATACGCCGAGAAAAAACTTCGTTGAACGAACAATTTCATTTTGCAGGACGAAAATATTGTTTCGTTCAATCGTCCAACTAAATCATTTAATTCAACAACAAAATACTTGAATTGACGATATTTTTGTTCAACAAAACGAATTTTGTTCATTGAACGAAGTTTTTTTCTCAGTTTATGTTTCGCTGTCGATATTTATATTGGCTGAGAAAATATATCCGGGTGAATGCGGAAGAAAGATCAAGAGAATTGTAGGAAAAGGATGAAACGACGAGAAGATGTTGAAATCGAACGATTAAATTCCAGGAAGAGCCAGTTTTTTGCAAGAGTCTGATGCTCATTCGACTGCACGGATGTGTATTAAAAACGTCCTACAAGTGATTTTGGCATGCTTTCATTTTTGGCAAAACGACGAGACGAGACTTCTAGAAAAAAAAGAAACTAAAAAAAAAAAGACAATCGCAGTTTAGTGGCGAAGAATATTTCGAGAATTCACTGTGACTGATGATCAAACTATCCAAGAAATTCTCCACGCCTTAAATTCTTACGCAATAAACATATATTTGATGTTGGAATAACGACGTTGTTCACAACGCACACGCGACACCCGAGGCATGTGCCTCGGTAACATGTCATTAACGCCCAATTTCTCGTTCGGTGTGGTCTGCTGCCTCCTGTATCGGATATTTTCGCTCTCTCCTCCTTTTTAACCGAATTTTCACCTCACGAGATCGTAAACGTTTCGTCAAAGATTCTGGCATCGATCCGACACCCACATTTATTCGTTTTGTCGCGAATCACGTCTCGATACCAATACAAACATTTTTTGAACGTCCAACAGAATTTTAGAGAGAAGCTACATTAACAGAGAGAAATTACAACGGGAAAACAATCATTTTTCTTTGTTCAAGTTCTCTTTCGCTCTCGTTTTATATAGAAACAAATTTATGCTCGACTGCACAAAATGTTGTTGTCCAACTATTATTATTCATTATTATATTTATAGCTCGATGCTTACAGATTTTATTATTATTATTATTATTAGAGTGAATTTTCGGTTTAATTCAAATTGTTATTTTGTGATGAAGAGCGAAATTCGATTAATATCAGTTTATTAGATAAAAAATGATTTTCCATATCGTTGCAATATCGATGGGAAAGTAATTTGCTCCAAAATTTTCAATCATTTGAATGAATTCGTTTTTTTTCTTTTTTTAACTGAAAGGTTTTTCATACGAACACGTTGCAATGATTTTATTTGATTATACGAAATATATAGAGTCTCATTTGATATTTATGGATTAGTTAATAACCTTCGTAATGAATCTTCCGAATCGAATTTTCATGTTACTTATAATTAAATTTTCATTCGAATATGGCAGTAATACTAAAATTAAATTGGCAATTAAAATGAAATATTCGTTGTAAATTAATTGAAAATGTAATCGGAATTGGAATTCACAATTTAATATCCATTCCGATTCGGATTTCAATCCTTCGTGAATAATCTTTAGAATTTGGATTACTTTTTTCTACAGCGAGACAAAGATAGACATGGAATTATCTCAAATCTAAATATAAACATTTCAACTCATTTGAACTAAATCGATAAATAATATCGATTTGGTTGTAATAAACTATTTGTTGCTTTTAAGGCGGTTCGATTGTTCCTCATGCGTTCGATCAATTCCAAGTTTAATTGCTTAAAATTCGTATGAATCTTCTCAACAATCATACTCAACTGTGGGTCAAATTTGAGGAACTTTGACCGTTTAGAAATCGAGTTATTAGTTGTAAAATATCGTCTTTTTTCGTAAATTCCCATAAGACCTCGTGTTAAAGTTGCGATTTTGAACACTGAATATCTCGATTACCAGACGTTGCAACCTTCTCAAATTTTTGACACATTATAATACTCCGCTCAAGAAGATTCACGCGAAATTTCAAAAAATGGTCTTGGAAAAACTGTATTTGATCATTTTGCTGTCACTTTGTATTTACTATTTCGATTATGGCGATAGAACCTCGTTCAAATGACAAGGATATTCGCGCCAAATGGATCCATGTTGATAACTTTTTGGACATTTCAACCGAATCGATATCTCGAAATATCGAATAAGTCTGTAAAGTTGTCAGACCTGATGATTTCGTCGGTGTATACCGGAGCGAAAAACATCGTCGAAGAAATAGTGAGAGAGAGGAATAGAGCGAGAGAGAAACAGTGAAAAAGATCGTTGGTCCTTTGTCGTGGAAAATTGAAAATAAGTAAAAATGTCGTACCACGAACATTTCACCGAAGCTCGTGCGAAATATCTAAGAGTTGACTCAATATCAAAAAGTCACAACGGCCTTAAGGACATCGAGGAATTTGGCGAATGGAAAAATGAGCGTAAGAGAAAACGAGATAAAACCGCGTCCCCAATTTCACGTGTCGAGGCTCACGAATCACCCAAAATTCACAAAGATCCGAAGGAATTGGACGATCGAACTCTCTACATAAGAGCACGCGAAAATTTACATAAAATCAATCGCGTCTCAGTGAGTTCAATCGCAGTGCCAAAAACTCCGTCCAAACCTGGAGTTTATTCGGAAACGTGTATTGGCAGATTTGCCCAAATAAGAGCATTGTTCGATCGACGCTTCCGCGGCTTCAACGAACATTCAGGAAATAATTCAACTCTCAACGAAACCAACGATCGTATGAGAAATTCATTTTTTCGAAAATTTACCAAAGCCATCAAGAAAAAGGGACCGAAACCTCGCAAACTCTACGATTTAGGCAAGTCAAACAAGAAGCTTTACGTTTTTTATACAATAAAAAAAAAAAAATGTTGAATTAAAGTGAATTTTTTAGTGAAATATGGAAAAATTGATATTTTTCGACATTCAATAAAGTGACAAAAATTTTGTTACCATCGCAGAATATTTAATTGCTATCGATATATTTAAGAATTTCGAGCTTTATTAATAATGATGTAGAAAAATTGAAATATTCGTATTCGAGTCAGGAGTTTTTTTGGGGATGTAAGTAAACGATTGTTTCCAACCTCATTTTTTGCTTCTCTAGAATTCAGTCCATCGGATCGCGTTAACGACGACATTCAAGAGGATGAAGATGGGCTGACAAGAAATATTTGAGCATTTATGTGGAAAAAAGAGAAAAAAAATGAATCGTACTGTCACGAATGAGGGGGGAGGAGAAGCGATTACGAAACAGAATTAAAAAATTTATAAAATTTCAATACATACGTCGCTCTAACTTTTATTCTCACATTTAAAAAAAATCATATCTAAAAACTGATAAAAAATTGTTCTATTTTTTGAATATTTATTCGTATAAGTTTATCACAATGAATTTAAATGTCCAATAAATTCATTCAAAATTCTATTTAACTTGTATATATTTCAATGAATATTTTGCATTATTTTCTCGTCACGAAATAGTGTTCAGAATCTTCAATTCATTTAAGAATCTTCATTACATTTAAAAATTCTTAATGTTTTTTTTTCGTTTATTAATTCATAATTCCTAAAAGTTGTATTTTACGAATTTCATGATAATTGAAAAATAAAAAATGATACTTCGAAAAAAACTCACAACATTGTAGCCCTAATTTTAATGTTTCATTATTGTGCCAATCAATTATAATATAAAACGTCGAAAAATACGGAAAAATACTTTTCTATCGTTGTATTTATAATGATTTATATGATATAATATTTTTTACTTAAACAATAAATAAATATGTTGGAAACAGATTTGAGAAATGTTGATACAATCGTATCCCGTTCTACCAACGAGTTAATTACAGCTGGTATACGATAAGATCGAAGATAACGAGTTTTTGTTTCGAAAATATATTCAAGTCGCATTCTCACCGCGATCCCTTCAATGTAAACAAACAATATTTATCTATTATCCTTCGTACATACATCCAGCTCGAATTTCTGTTATTGCGATGATTATTTAGGCCAACTTAAGTATCGGGAACCGAGTAGGGACAAAGGTAAGTTGGTAAAAGTGACTTAATATGAAAATTTGTAAACAGACGGCGCTTTTAACGCAAACTGAATATTCGAGTTCGATCAAAAGTAACGTACACATGATTTCGAGACAGATCGAAACTGGCCGCGTGTTTTGATGGTCGGTCGTCACAACGAGGTGTTTAGTAGGAAAAAAGTGAAAATAAGAAGAAGCTTGAGATTTGGAGAAAGCGTATATAGTGGAAAAAAAGTGGTGCAAATTAAAAAAATTATTAGATCGCAAGAAGAAAAAAGTTTCAATCGTTCGTCGAGAAGATTGTGAAGTCGTATTGTGATTATTCGAAGGCGTCGGCAATATGGCTGACGGTAAAAACTCAAAATCGTCGGGATCGCGAGACTCGCCTCACAAAATGACGAACTCCAGCGAGATTTCATCTCCGATGAGAAATTTAAGATCTACGGGTGAAGAGAGGATGAGTCCGACGATGGAGCGGCTTATGGAGCGAATGAACAATTTGGCATTAAAAACGCCGAAGATTCGTAGCGAAGAACCGGCTCTCCCGAGCATTGATGTGATCGAGGAAGTGGACGAAACTCCGCACAGTTTAGCAGTTTATACGAAAAGGATAGAAGAGGATTTTGGTGTGAAATTGCCAAAATTGCATTCGCCGAAGCGACGAGCAGCGAAAGGGCGAAAAGTGAACGACGAGACGCTGGTGAAAACGCTGGATCGCGAGCATCATCGTCGTTTGACGAAACCGCGGGATGAAAATTTCGAAGAAGAAAGTTACGTGTTGTATCCGAAGAGAAAACAATCGGTTCAAAGTGAAACTTCAACGGATTCGATGGGCAAAGAGAGTAGCGTGGACGAAGGGGGGGAGGATTTAAACGTCGAATCGAAAGGTGAAGAGAGTGAGAGTGTAGAAAATTCAGCGGAGCGAAAACATTTGATAAACGAAATATTGCCTGAGCTTGAAAAATCTCTGGAATGTATTCAGTTGTTCGCGGAGGACAATGGCGACGAGCTCGACGCGGAGTCCGTTCTCGAGCGCAGTCTTCACGAAGTATCCGAAGTGTTTTACGTGCTAACGCTGAGCAACAAAGCCCGAGCTCTCGCCGAAAAAGCTAAGAAAGTGCCGGGCAGTGAGAGGAGAGCGTTTTACAAAAGAGAAAAGGATGCGGACATCGGTGAGAACGTTTTGTTAAGTACCATCGACGAGAGAGTGGGCGACATCGTATCGCCGATCCAAAAGAAAATAATAACAAACAGGTACATGAAAAAGCTTCGTGAAGATCCTTTAGGAAAATCGTTGCCAAAATTCGGTCATTCGAACGACACTTCCGGATGGAAAAGTTTATTAAAAGCGGATGGTAAACCTTTACAATCGGATGATTTAAAAAAAAAGGACGAACAAGATGAAGATAACGTGAAAAATGTCCCCCCCGTGTCCCCGGCCCTTTCGTCCGACAGCCTTAAAAGCAACAGCGGCAGCGAAGCATCGTTGAAAAAAAGATTCGGTACAATCAGCGACGAATATGCGGAGAGCGATACTGTTTTTTCACCGGACGATTCCCTCCGAGTCTGTTACGACGAGGACGAATTCCATTCTCAAAGAACCGGCTCAACGTTCGACGACAAATCGAATGACAGCTTCAAAGAGCGTATAAATTATCGCATGTTGATGGGCGAAGGATCCGGCAAATCGGGAGACAGTTCGCCAACCTCTAATGATCGCAATCGCGCGAGATCCGCGATGAACTTTTACAAAGATGAACTTCACCATTCGTCGATCAAAGGACTCGAGAAATCGATTAGTTTACCGGAGAATATGTCAAACATAACATCGTTCACGGACAATAACGATGTTGTCAAAACAGAGAAAGAATCCTCTCCGTCGTTACCGCTCGAGAGAAAATCCAATCGTCCTGAGATTGAAGAAATTCATGATTATTCTTGTTTGGATAAACCTGTTGTTCGCAAGCGTTTGTCGACCATCGATTTGACAACATCCGATGCGTTGGAAGCCAATGATAATATTGACCTTTCAAAAAGTAAACAAAGTCCGAAGAAAGCTGAGAGGTTTGGGAACACCGACGAACTTTGTTTGGAAACAGTTGGAAATATAAGTTCGACCAGCCGTGACGAAGGAACGAAGAATCATCGGGTCGGTCATTACTCAGCGATTGAAAAATCCTTCGGACAAAATATTTACGACGATCCCCAACCGTCGACCTCTAGAGCTGGCCTCGATCATCCTCCAGTTGCATCAACGTCAACGAATCCTAAAAAAAAATCTACGGGAAATATTTCCGAAGGTGGAATAAAAGACACGGTCGAAGGTCAGTCCAACGGTTCAGACTCCGACGACAGACTCGATGATGAGGTCTTTGGAGACGCGGAGACCGGCGATCTCGAATCATCTTTTCACACCGCTCGTCTTGCCTCTTCGCCGACCTCGGTCAAACACAATGTCTCACAACATTCACCCTTGGCCAAAGTCGCTCAAAAAAACTGCTACAGACTCAAATCAATCCCAAAATCACCAGAATCGAAAAAATATCACAATCGCTCACCAAATAAAGAAGATTGGACCCCCTTTTCATTGAAATTTTCTACCAATCCGCAACCCCAAGACAAAGGTCGCCCGAAAGGTAAAAACTCATGGATTCCTGTTCTCCAAAAAATGCCTCAACAGTAATGACATTCTTCAAAAGTGAACTACCTGTCAAAAAATAAATAAACGTCAAAATCGTAATCTTTCAATCTCATCTTCTGTCCTCTTCGTTATTGGGTTAAATTATTCTTCAAAGAGTTCGATAATACACCGTCAAAATGTTTAGCGTACAAATAATAAAATAATTAATCAAAACCCCCACTAAAGTGAACACAAAGAAAACAGGCCTGTGACATCGTTTTTTTTTTTCATTTCCTTCACGCAGTGTCAACAATTATTAAAGGCTAAATTTTCCACAGAGGAATCAATTAAAAAAGCATCGAATCGTAATTACAGCGAAATATAATGGAATGAATTTGATTAATTACTCAAATTTCAAACATCGTTACTCTGTGGCATAAAATTACAGGAAAATTCATAAAGGAACAATAAAAACGAGAATAAAACACAAAAACAGAAAACGAATATTCGAACGATGAATTGTCAATCGATATTTTTTGTTTCATCGCTCCATTCTCATCTATAATAATTAAAAAATAAATTATTATTATTATTATTATGATTATGGTGGATTAATGTTCTAATTGTAACAATTAACAGGTGTGCCATTTCCACCGTCGCACAAGCTGACCGTGTCAGAGGTCTTCGACACACGGACAGGTCGGCCACGGCCAGATGTCCTCAAGCATCACTTCATACTCGAGGGTAGAATCGACGAGGCGGCGGCTCTTCGAATCGTCAACGATGGCGCCGTACTTCTACGCTCTGAAAAGACCATGATCGACATCGAGGCGCCCGTCACTGGTGAGTGCATCCTTTCCTATAAATATATATAGATATATATTTATTTTATAAATGAGTGTCATCATCCAAGACCCACCCCCCCTTAACATTCGTTATTTCCGTTATGTCCGTCGACAAGATTATTTCTTTCGCTTTCCTCTCCATTTTTTATTTGTACACATCGATTCCCCCATCAAAGTCTTTTTTTTTTTCCTTTTTTCTTCAATCACATTAGTGCTCTTGAAATCCCATCAAATAACCTCGCAATTCGTCGTACGAGATACTATTCTCAATCGATCTTTACCCTCCAAGGACCCACGATCCTACCGAAAGGAAATCATCGCTGAGGTTCCTCCAGTCCCTCTCCCTTTGAGAACTTGAGCAGCTGTTTTTTTCGGTCCACCAACATTTTGGTTTTACTTTCCAATCGTTTTGTCCACTGGGCCCAATAGATTTTTTCGCTTCTTGACGATGACGTGCCGCTGAAGGATGAGCAGTTAAATTCTGAGTTAATTAGAGACCGAAAGGATTTATTTATTCATTTATTTATTATTTTACCGAAAATCATGCGTGGAGAGAACTTTGATCGTAAAATTCCTGGGCAGTTCAATTTTTGGGTCTAGTTACGATCCAATAAACTCGGGTTCTTGGAAATTACTGTTTTTTTTTCATCTAAATGATGAGCATTTATTTTAACGAACAAAATTTCTTGATATCGACGAATTACTCTCCCGATAAAATGACGTTTTGTCGTGACTGAGATTTTTCAGATTTGGCTTTAAATAAATTGCAAAAAGTAATAAGATTCAGGAAACGTTTCAACAGAAGCAAGAAATCTTTCGACAATTAAACGCAGTTGATCCAATTTTTCATGAGGAATGAGACAAATTTCAAACTTTTTAAATATCGAGTCGTCAATTAAATTTTTTGGCTGCAATTCATAAAGAATTATGTTATTCCAAGTGTTGCATCCGGGTTGTTGCTTCATAACACATGCTGATAAGTCAATAAAATAAAAGATAAAAATCCTCGAGCAACGAGAGACACATCCTTTTGGTCCCTTTACGCCGTAGAATTATTCACACGAACCAGCGTCGTTCTCTCGGCTATTTTACGGGCGAAAAAGCGCAAAAAACAAAAAAAGCAAAAAAAGAACGGTAAAAAATGAAATAAAATGAAACAAGAACAAGCGAGAACGGATGCCGGGATGGCGGGATGCTTTCGTAATCGGGACAGTGACGGCACTCTCTTTCACAGTTAAACGAACCGTATATACTAGCACTGGGAGAAGGAACGTGTCGCAGAAAGAGCACGTGTGCATCTCACCAAAGGGTGAGAGGGAGAGAACCTCGTCGGCATATGTACGCATCACGTACGATAGCTTCAACGTACGAACGATACGCGACGCGAATTAAAAACGAGTGTATAACATTCTGCAGACATCGTACAGGATATTCCATTCGAAAATCGATGTGGTCTTCTAAATTAATTAACGAGCTTCTATCTCCAAAATCATAATATATAAAGTAACGGCAAAATGATCAAATACAATATTTCCAAGATCATTTTTTGAAATTTCGCGTGAATCTTCTCGAGCGTCGTATTATAATGTGTCAAAAATTTGAGAAGGTTTCACCGTCTGGTAATCGAGATATTCAGTGTTTAAAATCGCAACTTTAACACGAGGTCTTATGGGAAGTGACGAAAAAAGACGATATTTTACAACTAAACTCGATTTCTAAACGGTGAAACTTCCTCAAATTTTACCCAGAGTTGAGTATGATTGTTAAGAAGATTCACACGTGCCTCGGAGTATACGACTACCATCCTCAGGATGAGAACCGTTCATGGGAGGTATCCGAAGCCCCACAACGCCAATCCCTGCGACATCACAAAGAACACTTATGACCTTGGAAAAATTTATTGACACAATTTTTCTATATTAATTATTGACAATGTTGTACATTGTTGGGTCTGTAGCGACACAAACTCGTTTCTTATCGAGGTCATAATAAAAATAATAATAATAATAATAACATGAAAATGATTGATTAATTATTGAACGATAATTAACTAGACAACGTGAAAATAAATGCAACAAACACAATGGGAAAAAACGTAAAAGGGAGTAAAATTGAGTTATTAGTTGTAAAATATCGTCTTTTTTCGTGACTTTCCATAAAACCTCGTGTTAAAGTTGCGATTTTAAACACTGAATATCTCGATTACCAGACGGTGAAACCTCATCAAATTTTTGACACATTATAATACGACGCTCGAGAAGATTGACGCAAAATTTCAAAAAATGATCTTGGAAAAATTGTATTTGATCATTTTGACGTTACTTTGCATATACTTTTACGATTATGGCGATAGAACCTCGTTAATTCTTGTATTCTCCAGAAAAACCATCATAATTGTCACTTTACGAAACAGATCCGTTTTCCCCGTGCCCTTGGTCGTCGTGGTGCAAATGCAACATAAGAGTGCATTAGGAAAAAACAGCTGTGTGAATTTTAAGAGAAACGAGAACAGTGCGACGTGGGAGTAAAACGATGAGAGATGAGGTCATAAAAATCCGCAAGGATATCCGCGAGAAGAATAAGAAATTCGCGAAAAAATAAATAAAAAGTCAGCTCCGTCGATAAGACTTGGAACGTCGTATGTTTAAAGCACACAATATCTGTGTCGAGAGACACAGAAAACGTAATTTGGCGCTTCACCGCCATTTGTTTCATTTGGGTCTCCGCGTATACACGAACGTAAATATAGATCATAAACAGAAAAAAACGCCGAAGAGAGAGAGAGAGAGAGAGAGAGAGAGAGAGAGAGAGGAAAATATTTCGAGAGACATGTTGATGAAATATACCTGGAGAAAAAACCAATTAATGAAACTGAGTCGTCGGAATATTTGAATCATAAATAAAATGTGTACTCGCTTGAAATTTGGAACAGAACATTTTTCATTTTTTTTATGTCGATGAACTCGACTTCAATTCTGCTACATTCTCTGTTAATACACTTCTCAAATTTGCTTTGATGTTGAAACCGAGTAATTATTTTTCAGCTTGATGTGTTCATTTAAAATTCAAGAGCCTCGTATTCTACGAAAAAGAATATCAAATAAAATATAATTCAACTTGGTTTATTAATAATTTGTTCAATTATTTTTTTTTTCAAACGGACACACGGTCTTCAATTATTTTCGGAATGAAAACAAAGTCATTTCAATATTGCAGCAATCGATGATCAAACTTTTTATAAATTCTGCTGGGAAAACATAATTTCGTAAAAAAAACAACGATAAACTATTCATGAATATTTATCTAAAAATGTACAAATCTAAAACTCATTTTTATGAAATGTTGACCAAAAAAAAAACACTATGAGAAACAATAAATAGTAAAAAATGGAGTATCAAGACTTGCAAACGTTGCATAGTAATTCGGAATGATTATCAATTCGGGCTCCTCAGTATTATTAATTGCGTTTCAGAGTCTAGGGTAGATTTGTCTTGATTAACTTGCATCTGAGCACGTGATGGTTAGCCTTGGCGAGAAGTAGTAAAAGGGTGGGACCTAAAGACGGGGCGAGAGAGAGAGAGAGAGAGAGAGAGAGAGAGAGAGAGAGAGAGAGAG
>JACEOJ010000085.1:72549-94969 GCA_013761285.1 Campoletis sonorensis
AGAGAGAGAGAGAGAGAGAGAGAGAGAGAGAGAGAGAGAGAGAGAGAAGTGGATAAAAAAAGGGGATGAAAATTCAGTCTAGAATATTGTAATAAAGTACATATATGTAGCACACATCAAAGTATAGAGCTGCGTTCCACTGGAAAACATGGGGCGGAGAACTCGAGCGGAAAAAAGAAGGGTGCGAGAGTTGAGGAAAAATTGCATGTGAGAATAAGAGAGAAAGGGTGAGGGTAAGAGAAGAAAGCAAGCGAAAGGAAGGGAGAAATAGAGAGAGAGAGAGAGAGAGAGAGAGAGAGGGAGAGGGAGCGAGACTGGGAGAAAACGAGGGATGATGAGAATGAGAAGAAAGAGGGCGAGAGTCTTCGCTCGGTATATAAGCACAATGCCACTGGTGCTCAAACTGGGTCACGCTTTTTAGATGTTAGCGCGTGCACGATATCTTTCAAACAGACCCAGTCGTACCATGTATAAATAAATAATGGATAAAATAAACTATGTTTTATTATTATTAAACAATAATAATAATAATAATAACGATAATAATAATAATAATAATAATAATAAAGTTATCAATGTGGTTGAAATATTTTTGAATGATTACGTTTTTTTTTTCGTTTGTTTTATGTTATTATTTGTCAGAAAGAATACGAAATCTTAAAACCCCATGGTCCCCGTTACAAAACCACAAGAAAAAGTGAAAAAATGAAAGAGAATTTTCAAGAAAAAATGTTGATTCTTTGAGCTGAAAAAAAAGCGAGCATTGTTAGGAGCTTTAATAAAATATAATCCTTTGGATAACTGTATTGCTGAAACAGACGTTTAGGGAATTAAGAATTTGGAGCTCAGAGAGTCAAAGGAACATGTAATCCAACGAAATAGAGGAGAACAACGCATTTTACGTGCAAATAGCCTGGGGTTGCAAGCGTTTATATATACTCTTTCTACATAGCTCGTAAATAGTGAGGATAGAATTGTCGTTGCACCAAGTGCAAGTGCACATTGTTTGGAGCAAATCTGCAAACACTGCACGCATGAAATTAGAGACGTAATCTCTAGATTGACACTTTATTTTTACACTTACGTTTTTTTCTCGAGGGTCCAGTGAAATGAAAATTTTCTCTCGACGCCTTGGGCTTTGCATGAAAATATGAGAAAACGTTACAAATTGATTTTTTGTTCGAAGAACAAGATAATTCATTCAAAAATGTGATATTTTGTTCTATACAAAAAAAAATTTGAAAACATTTTTTGTCGATCAATTTTTTTTTAATTAATTGAGAGAATAAAGGTGGAAAATTCATTATCTTCTAGGTTTGCACTAAATGTCGTGCTTACTTGTACAACTACGTGCACGACGACGTTTAGGTAATTAGAGGTGCACGCACAGTTGTTCGAACAAATATACTGATGAGCTTCCGCACGTACCACAACGTATTAACTGTGTATACATGCTGCATTCCTCGTGAAACAGACCAATTATTGTTTTCACATTTTTTATTAGGCTCCTTTGTTATTAGGCTCAGCGATTTATTTATTTATTTATTTATTTATTTTTGAATATTTTTTGAAAAATACGTTTGCCGAATAAGAATTTGTGGGAAATTTCTTAACTATTTTTACAAAAAAATGAAAACTCTTTGAAAAATCAACCCAGCCAAATACGTGAGGCGTTGACATTTTATCTTTGACGCAATTTTGTTTGTAAATATTTTTATTTCGTTTGATCCATTGAAAATTCTATGTAAATATTTCTCTCTTCGTTCTTTTCGTCAGCTTAATTTTCTTCATGAATTAGCATTTAAAAAGTGTTAATTTTTTTCGTGAATTTGGAACCTGACTTGATCGTTATTTCTCAAATTTTTCGTAACTCCCTTATACATCATTTGTCCTTGTTCAATGAACTTTGCGATCTCAACAATAGTGAAAAAAAAAGTAGAGTCATATGTGAATTCATTAGAATTGGTTTTTTATTCCAATTGGAGTAATTCTCATAACAGTACCTTCGCGTTGTTCGTTTGTTGTTTTGTTTTTTCTATAATGATCTACTTTCATGGTAGAACGAGAGCCTAACGTCGTATAGAAAACATGAAAAAAGAGCAGCTTGTGCTCCATTTTCAACGTGTGAAAAGGAAGGAAAAGTCTCGACGTCTCGTACCTAAACAACAGCCATTCTGTTGAATTTCAACCAAACGTAACCTTCAACACGTAACCTAACCTAACAGTCTCGTTTTATTCCAGTCGGTGCTTCTCGAGGGTACTTCAATGTTCACCTCCCGAGGACAGCACGAAAATTGCTGTCTCCTCGCTCCTCCATCTCCTTCTTCGTCCTGCCCTAACCTTATACGTGCAAAAGTACTATTTTTTCCCATCACGCTATCCCGTATCCGCAAAAAAAAAAAACAACATTTTCTTCCTGAGTTCAAGAGATAGTTGTTGGATATTTTACGACTTTACAGCTTTTCATTACAAAAGGGACAAGTAAGGATTGTTCTCCTTGAAATTTTTAAACAAGTTCACTCAATCTAGCTCTTTTCACGAAAATTACATGAAATCATTTCATTTTTCAATTTAAAACCCGTCTTTTGTCACCTGGAGACTTACGAAACGTCTTTTTTTTTAAATACATACATTTTTGATCCTCCGTACAACTTTATCACAAGAATAATCCACATTCGTATAATTCGAAATCAAAATATTTCGACCAGATGAGAATTTTCAAAGTCACTAACAAAGAAAATATTAGCCAATAACTTCAACCGTTGAGAGGTTCAATTTTCCCGAGATGACTTTTTGAAATTTTGAGTATTATTGTTAAGAAGATTGATACGAATTTTAAAGAATTAAACTTGGAATTTATCGAACGCATGAGAAACGATCGAACCTCCTTAACAAATAGAATTTTTGTCAAAAATAAACAAATTTAACTGCATTTATTGAGGGCCGAAATAAATAATAGCCACGAAAAATAATTGCAATAATAAAGCAGAATAAATCGTTTGAAAAATCTGGGAAAACTGGGACTTAGGAAAAATTAAAAATTCCTGACGCCCACACTAATTTGGATATAAGTTTACCAATGGTTGAGAAACAAAAAAGAAAAACTCTAACTGCTAGGATTTTGCATTGGGGTCCACCATTTTGAAATACATTATGAGCTAAACTACACGATGTCATCAACATTCAAGTTGTAGATGCAAGAGATTTTGCTCTCTTTCTTCTCTATTGGTCCCTTCCCTTTTATCTTTCATTCTTTTTTCTTGCCTCAAGCTGCGTCTTTCTACTTCTCCCCTTTCGCTCTCCTCTCGTACAATAATAGAGATTATATTTAAACGCGTCGCGTTAAATTCCTCAGCGTTTTATTAATAAACGGTTTTCTCTTGTCGCTACGCTTTCGAGCATTCGTTTCGTTCGTACATTATCATAAAATAGATAAATGACATCTGGCCAAAGATATTCTCTCAAATATTTCTTGCCTCCTCTCTCTTCCTTGCCACTTTCGTTGGGTTTCAAACACTTTGAACAATATAAAATCAAGCTTTTTATTATTTTAAGCAACTCGTTCACGTACTCAATCATCTTCTTTCACTTTTTTATCAACTCTGAATTTCCATCAATTGGCATTTCACCCTCGTTCCTTTCTCTCATTATGAACCCCCCCCCCCCCCTTTTCCTTCAATCAAGCATCCGATGATACGTATCTTTCCATTATTGCGCCGCGTGTTTACCTGCTCCCGTTATAAAAGCTCTCATAAAACGTTTAACTACTTCATGCAATTTGCAGTATAATATTTAACGTCCCTTCCCGTAACGAGATCGTACAGCTTTATACCGAAGTATTGATTATTCAGCTTTTCAATCGGATTCGCTTCCTACCCCTTTGGATTTTTTTGTTATAAAATCCATTGCGATTACTCATTCTGTCAACCAAATGTACGTTTTATTTTACAATCGGATTACAATTGGACGAAATTCTCATCGTCTTTAAGGTCGTTTTATAGTGACATTCACTGAAAACATTGTTTTTCAGTTTTTCTCACGTACAAAATGGTTTGCGGGCATAAGTTAATGAAGAAAAGTTGTTGTAAATTGACTAAAGAACAACATACTCCAAATTCAAGGTCATCCAAGGTGATATGCACTTGCTGTATAATTACAAAAATTGCCAACATTTTTTTCTTTAGATTTTCTTGAAAAACTAAAGTAGCTTCTTCGACGTTGCATCAAAATGTGTGTCAATGGACAGAATTTATTTATTCTTAGGTAAAAATATGATCGGAGTCTTGATTCAAACAATGACTCATAAAAAAATAATGTGTCTGCTTTTCCTATAGAATTTTTGATTTATTACAACAGACACGAATAACCGATTATTGGACAACAATAAATCCTGATTTTCTTTTTCGTCTTTGATTTAATGTTCGAGAATCCGATAAAGTAGAGAGAAATAAAGACTCGAGTATATATAGAGCAAGAATTTTCCGAATTTTCACGCACAAAAGAAACGCAGTTTCGTTGTAAGTGAAGGAACAAAAAGGGGTCGTGGTCGATGAAGGGGGCTGCTCGAGAAACGTGTTGGTCATTGCGCGTGAAATCTATTTTTTCGATCTTTTCGTATGACCGGTGCGCGCGGTTTTATTCTTTCACCCTCTGATTACGGTGTGATAAAGAAAAGGAGGCAAAGAAAAAAAAATATTAAAAAAAAAAAAAAAAACATGGAAGGGGATTGCAATGAACGATGGTGAGCACGCGACGATGTTGGATGCACGAGCTTGCCGCGTTATTGCTACTCCATTTCATGAAATACATGCACGAAGCAGAGAAAAAAAAACAGAGCGTTAAAACGAAAAAGAAAAAAAAAAATAGAAAAAAGAAAAAAACAACAGCTGCTCATGTTTCACGAGACTTGGAAAAAATGGCGCAACTCCCATACGAGAGGCAGATAAAACAATATACACATACACATCAACCAAACATTTAACTGAATCGATACTGCAATTATGATTACGCTTTTTCCCAGGCACAAGTGCTTCGATCAGATATTTTTAGTACACGCGAAATATCGTTTGGCACATTAATCAAGCTTTGAAAAAGCAAAAAAAATCAACAACACATTTTTCATCCAACATTCGTTTTAATCGTTCTCTCCTGTCACTTCACCTGCACGTCACTTTATTTTCTTCCAATTATCAACAAAAAAATTTCAAACTCTCATTACATAGTTGAATAATTATTACAAATACGTAATTAGGATAATCGTTTCTTGAAGAATTTCAAAAATTCGAAAAATTATTGATTCATTTTGATAAATATTGAATTGCGTTATGCGATGAACTAGACTTTGTTCATTCGAACGAAATCAGTAGAAAAAGTCAGAGTTCGATCAGACGTGCTGGATCTTCGCTTCCAACTTCAATGTCGATTTTATTTGTTTGGAATATCTTATCTGGCGATTATTAAAAATTTCTGTAATTGTTGAAATTTTAGTTTTTGTCACTCACTTGACGGAACATTCGTGTACAAAAGATTATTCGCAGCAAGTTTTTTTTTATGAAAAATTATCGTCATGTGTGTTCATCATTTTTTTCCGGCTCGAAAAAATTTGCAAGGGTTTTCAAAGGACGAAATAATAAAACACGAACATTTACGAATTTATTGTACCCTGAAAACGTTCTCCGAGAAGAGAATACTAAACAACAAAACGATCTTGAGGGAGTGCACAATCCGGCAGATCAAGGATGTGTCACAAACAATATTTAACGCACGTGTGGTCGTGTAAGAGGTTCGATATGAGTATATACAGAGGTTAAAAGGAAATCCGAGAACAAACAAGATGTCTCCTGTTTCTCCGCCTCCTGCTCCGTTCGGATATATCCGAGAAAAATTTCCGCGGTATCCTGTTGTCTTCCTGCCATTCCACTGGAAATTCGTTTGTCGCCCTCAGGGCAATCTCTGCTTCTCCGATTCACCTTCTGTGCACGAGTTTATCAGAGATCTCTCCTCATCCATTCGTTCATTTTTTTTGTCCTTCCTTATACCGGGGTCTTGGCCACAGAAACCGAGAGTTGAAGCGATTGTGGTCATTGAGGGGAGCTTCTACACAATCCGTTCCGTAGTATCCGGATTCCCTTCGCCATCGTATATATTTATTATTTTTATAAATAAATATAGAGAGACAAAACAATGACCATTTACGATGGTCGAATTCAATCGTTTTCTTTTTATTTTCTCTCGTGAATTCAGTCAAAAAGAAACATTTCATCGAAGGGATTTGAACCCACGAGATAATTAGGATCGATCGTTTCTCATGCGTTCGATAAATTCCAAGTTTAATTGATCAAAATACACTAGAATCTTATTTATTTGATTAGTTCGTCGTTGCACATTGATCCAAGCGTTTCAATTTTTTTTCTACCATGAAATATCGTATGGGCGAGGGGTCGGGGGGTGGGGAATCTTCTTCTCGCGCCGTAAATCAAATTGACAGAGACTGTCAGGGTGGCAAGTATCAAAACGGGACGATTCAACCCTAGACCTTAGCGAAAAAGGTATAACGTCACAAGCGTGGATTTAATATCATAAATAAATTTCCCGGAGCCCTGATTACCCTCGCAGTGACAAGCACTCCCGCGCTTTCTCTTGAAGCTTCCAATCTCAGGATAAGGGCTAAGTGTACCACATGAATTTGGTAGTATGAATTTGGCAAAGGAGCTAAAGATGTATGAGACATTTATGCGCCATAGCGTTTCAAATAAAGGGCCAAAAATCTTCTTCTCAAAATGAAACAAGGGAATCCTACCAAGGATACGAAGCAAAGTCGTTTTATCAAAAAGTTAACCCTCCGGATACGAGATATTTAATGGTATCGTATTCTCAGTGGTTATCAGCAAATTCCATTGCGATATGATTGTTTTTTTTCTTTTTTTTTTTCCCTTTACTTTACATCTTCCGAACGGTGTCAAATCTTTTTTTCTTCAGCTTTATTTCTGAGACGGTTGATGCACATTTAAGGTTCCGCAAATCAGTGACTTAATTAATCAATTAATCAAGAAGGCAACCCCGTGAATTCTGTAATAAATGAACAAGATTTTTATTATTCTATTCCAAGGTCCATCCACTTTTTAACCCTGTCTTTATTGTCAGTCATAAATAATTAATCATCGTGGATGTCTTGTTGTTTTCTTCATAAAAAAACAAAAGTCTGATACGAGTAAATAAGCAAAAAATTATGGGCTGTCCCTCGACGACTTGAGGTAAAAACGATCGTTAATCAATGTCTCAAGCACGGCACGTAGATAGCAACGTCGCGGAAACTTTCATTCGATGAATAGAATAGGGTTCATCTCTTAAGGGCAACCACACGAAGGCAATTTGAGTCCGAGCAGACAAATTCAGCCCGATAAAGGATTCTCCTCGTGCTTGGGAGTGTGTCGGGCTCTATAGATTTTAAAGGTTTTGTCGGTTCTGACCCATGAGAATCTCAAAAGCATCAACATCCTCCCACGCACAGATGTTGGATGAGATATTAGCAGGGCCAAGAGAGGTGGGGAGAATCTTTGCCCTTTTTTTCTCTTCTTGTACTTTCTTCTGCTTCTGCCACGAAAGCACTAGTGCCAGGGTACGAAAATGGAGATAAAAGAAGGAGAGGGAAGAAAGTAGAGTATAAGGCTGATACAAGGAGGGTTAAGAAAAAGCCCTGGTAACGGGGTTGCCAAGGAAAAATTGCCCCAAGGGCAGAATAAACTCCATGACTGAGATAGAAAACAGCAAAACGATGGAAAGGGGCGACCAACGAACTCTCTACCACCCTGAATTTTCACCATCATCACGCACCATCTCCTTTTCACTCTTGCCTTGGCTTTTCCTCTTCATCCACAAGACATCCACTCTTTAACCCACATCTATAATAAAGTGAACATTCTCTCTCTTTCTCTCTCTTTCTCTCTCTCTTTACGCTCAATCCCCTTGAACTTTTCAACCCATTCGCTTATTCACAATATACAGTAGTTAGGCCTTCTGTGATGAAGAAGAAAAGAGAACGAAAGATAAACGACAAAAGGGTCAAACAGTTTTAGGAAAATCTAGTTATTAACTTTTAATCCTCGAAAAACTGTGACCCAAGAAAATTGATCGAAATTTGATACTAAAACGCATTGAGAAACAATTTTGATAAGAAGGGATTATTTCTTTTGTCCTTCGTAGATATTTCTTCGCATTCATTACTTTTTGGATTTTGCTGATCCTCCCGCGTTTGGAGTTTAAACGACGACCACATGTTGGCGAGGCCAACGCATTATGAAAACGCGATCTCACGCCTTTAGAGAGAAAAAAACGTTTTTTTTTTCTGCTTCGTAAGCCCGACGAGCGTGTAAGACAATGGAAACCTGTGGGTGTAAAACGATTGAATATGAAAACATTTAATAAAACGTTCACTCAAGTATTTCCTTCAACTTCGAACGATTTTTCATGCGGTGGGTGCGGTTTCGGTGATAGTCAAAGTTAAGCAGAGTTTGTTGGGGTCGATACTCGGTTGGGTGACCACTTGACCAATTATTCTTCAAGTTTTTGGTCAAGCTAACCAACTTCGTTCGTGTTTTCGACACTTTGGCCCTCGTAGAAATTCAATACAGTTGTGCATCAAGAAAAAGTCGTTACGGGCAGCACTCGTTAAGGGCTCTCGTCGGAAGAGGAACAGGAAGAGTCAGGTGACGAAAAAATTGGGCCAAAATTATTGGCCAGACTCGAAAGAGACCGCGAGGGTGGTTAGCAGGCACAATAAAAATGAAAAAATAAAAATATATTGATTCAATCGGTTCCGTTCACGTCAGAAGATTCAATTCACCTTTTTTATCATCGCTCAACATTAAACTACAATATTTCATACCTCCGCTGAAAGCTTCCAACTGATTTTTTCATTAAATTATAAAATCTCTGAAGATTCATCATTTTCTCAAACAATCGTTCAATCAAAAGAGAATGAGAATAAAGATAAAATGCAATTCATCGCTATATTCATGCAAACTACAAATACAATTCAAGGTTATTTATATTATGCATATCTATAAATATATAAATAAATATCTATAGACATTGATACGTTGTGAGAATCGATGTACATTTTCAGTTGAAATGCTTGTATCTCCGAAGCCCAGATGTACACGTTGGCTAGGAAAGAAAAGTTGCTCCATTTATACTCGATCGTGTGCGAGGCAACTTTCATGATGCATTATAAGCTCCATGTATATCGAAAAATTTATTCTCGAACAGCCTCTCATGCAGTAAATAACTAATTGAAACATTCGATACGAATATCAATATTGTACGATCAAACAATATAGATTAATAATTGAGGTCACGTATTTGATTTTTTTTAATTATTTCTTTTTATTGGGAATTTTTATTTATTATGTTTGTGTAAAAGTCAAGTTTGTGAATGACTATTTTGGTATCAAATTGAGTTGACACCTGAATTGATTAAGTAAACCAATTAACTTAATCTAATAACAGGTTCATTTGATTTATTCCAATTAAGTCGTTCATTTTCCTTAATGCATTGAATGTTAATATGAATGAAAGTTCTCGTTCAAAATGCGGTTGGAGAAACAATTCTCTTCCAGTTCTGTCTTTTGTCTTTAATTCATAAGAAAAATTAATTTAATTATAAGAAAATGAAGAAAAGAAACGATTCTCAAAGCAAATTGATTCATCATTCCTTAATTCAGTCTGAGGTCTGTCTGTGCAAACCTTCCTCATTGTTCAAAGGGTTTTTTTCAACGTTATTCGCAATTTTAATAATCCGGCTTTTCATGTGTTCGTTATACACACACCATTTTTCTTCGAGATTATGTTGTAGATTTTTTTCACCCTTTTTTATCGCAATGCAAGATTCTCTGGAGATTATGAGAGCCGCAAATCTTATTTAATCCCGATTTCACAAAACTGTGCTTCGGACTCTCAACGACCTTTGCTCACTTACAACAACAAAAAAATACAGAGAGAGAGAGAGAGAGAGAGAGAGAGAGAGAGAGAGAAAAAGAGAGAATGCAGTGGAGAATTTCTTGGTCCAACAAACCACTGAAGATTCGCCATCCTTACAGCACCACCGACCTCTTTTGTTCTCTCTGTTGAGAGAAGAAGCACGAGAGGCAGAATTAAGCTGGAAGCGAGGTTGAGCGAATGAATTTATCAACTAAAGCAAGAAGTTTCCATGCACATGAATTAATGCTCTCAACAAGAAGAAATACGAACGAGACTTCGAGTTCTTTTATTCCGATGCTTCATTTTTTATCGACAAATTACCAATTCATTGGAAGAGATGAAACTTCTCCACCTCCTTCAACTCCATTGAATGCTTCATGTCACTCAAATAAACCGGGAAATAGAATTTTCCCCGAAAATCATCTCAGGCTGTAAAACTATTGAGAACTTTGAAATTTTCATCCAAAGCAAAAGTCAGTGTAGAAATTTGATGGTAATTTTTCCAATTTTAATTTTTCATCCAATTTTTTTCTCAGCTCCAAATTAAATGTTGGAAAAATATCAGGTATTGAAAATGTTTCAAAAATATTGACAGAATTGTAGTGAGAATGCTTTCAAAATAATTGGTAAATGGTTTCTTTCACAATTGATATTCATCGATCTTCCTTTTTTATATGATAAAATTCAATTACAAATTCGAATGAGCACCCGGAGCGTGTGTCCTAACGCGATGTATGGACCTCTGTTGTAAATTATTCACTCAAACCTTTATCTCTCTCTCTCTCCCTCTCTCTCTCTCACTCTCTGCCTCTCAATGTGGCTCTCTTTTGGGTCCCATCAGCCGAGATGATCGGATGGCTGCATGAATAACGTCGAATAATCACACGTGAGATACCCGAACAACAATATACATATGCTTTTCCATACAATTTGTCCAACCCTGAAACGTTGAGGCTCGGTAAATTGTTATTTAGTCCATAGACTATGGGGATAAAGGTGATCTCTCTCTCTCTCTCTCTCTCTCACTCTCTCTCTCTCTCTCTCTCTCTCTCTCTCTCTCTTTCTCTATTTCTCTTGTTGCTGGTTCATCGTATATAATTTCTCTCGAGCCTATCTCTCATCTCGTATTTATAATGAAACAAGGGTGATAGGAAGTTCGATATTGAAGCAAGAGACAGAGAAAAGAGAATGCGCCAAACGTACGTAGATCATGCGTCCGAGAGGGCAAACATAATTAATGTGGCTCGACGGCTCTACCAGTCATGAGAAACAATGCGACCGTTTGCCTAGTCTCGTGCTTCAACGAGCTATGGTTAATTCGCTCATGAACACTGACAAAAACACACCTTCTCAATGATGGATGTTCCTATTCCTATGTTCCATGAAACCTTATACATAATGCTGATTTGTTCAAATGAGAGAAAGCGTTTTAAAGCCTCCGCGATTGTATTTTAATCGCGTAATAAAATATTAACAGGACACTAATTTAATTTGGGCTGATAACGATCTTCTACTTTTCAAGAGAAATTGATAAAGGAAATATTTCATAATCGTTGATATCAAAAATACAAAATTCATCATTGTTGTTGTCAGAAGATTCGAATTATGAGTTCTTTTTTTTCTTTCAATTTTTATTTATTTATCAATTCAATTCGATAAAATTCTAAATCGACCATTGGAAGTTTGTTTTTCTTAAATTATGTACTTGTAGAATTTTCTGTTCGATTCGACGGTAGAAATAAACTTGGAAGAGATTCCATTCGAGCAGATATTCTCTTGTGGACTGCGTACGGTTTTAATTAAATAAAAAAACAAACATTGTTTATTTATTGATTACATAAGGAGAAATTGATTTTGTGGAAAATAGGAAACGTCCTGGTCGTTTAATTCCCTGTCTTTCTCAGATTTCCACGAAATTCAATACGTACGGACTAATTTATACCGAATATAATACGTTCATCAAATTTGCTCGAAAAATATAATGCACCGCAAACTCAACGCATTTTGATTACTCTGTAATTGCTGAATTTTCAATTAATTGGAATAATGAATTATCCACCGGCGCAGGTTCGACCAATTATTTCCATAAATTATGATTCTGTATTGTGTGTGTGCGTTTTTTTTCTTTATCGATTAATGCACGTTACCCTCTGCCCAGGCTGATTCAAAAGGTGCTGGTGCACTTCCTGTTTTTTATCTACTTTTCTTATCTTAGCCACACGAATACTATAAATTTTCGAGTTCTCATTTATTCTTCGTTACTTTTGAAATAACAGGCATTTCCATATGAAGTATTTTTTTGCTGATAAAACAATCGACTGTTAAATTGAAACAGTGAAGCTTCAAGAATAATCGAAATGATGAATTCGTATAGAAAATTTCTTGACGAACTGAAAAGTCGGTGTTACATTAAAATAATTTAAAATTTACATATTCTTATTCAAATTTATTTATATTTTTCTAGCTCAACAACTGTCAATTTATATAATCATCGTATAAAACTTTGCACATACAAAAATAAAACTGTAAAAATTAAACACTGATTTGACTATTATAAAAAAGTTATTTCACCTGCGAATTTATTCAAATATTCTGATCGACACGAACGTTTTTGAAAAAAATGGTGATTATATTTTAATTGTAGACCGTGCAGAATTTCTCACTCATCACTTTTCCTCTGAATAATCGTGCACATAAAGCTTTTGTAAAGCATCCATACACAATACACACCATTCCTATGGAAAATTTATATAAATACACAGGAGGCTTATACAAAAGTTTATAATAAGGCATGCACGAATAAATTTTCGTACAACATTATATACGGTGTGCAACATGCATATGATGCTTATAATATACTATTCTCTCGTCTCATGCATCTCGTACAAAATTTATAGTCATACCCTGTCTTCTTTCTCTCCCTCTCTCTCTCTTTCTCTCTCTCCCTCTCTTTCTCTCTTTCTCCCCCATGAGAGAATAAGCGAGATAGCTCACGCAAACTCTCCACAGCGTTACCAACGCGCCACCTCCATATTTCTCCTCCTTTTGCTCGATATACATGTACAAAGTGTCGGTATAACACCAAAGGGCTTAGAAATCGCATGATTTCATACGTAACATAATGTCAATTACGACCTTTTGTTTACGAGGTAGACGTACATATATATTTATCATACATATATATTTCAAGCCTCTCGATTCTATCGGGAATATAATACTCTTGGTTTCCTCGGTCTAGGGAATTTCAGATGGTAAAAGGGGTCGCGTAACTTTCGGAATTTCGAATCGCTTTGCTTTGTCGAGCGGAAACCACAGGGAATAAGTAGAGAGAAAAGGATGCTCAGAGAAAGAAAGAGACAGACGAGTAAACTCTCGTGTGTAAAAATGTGGATTAACTGTCATGGAAAAAATATAGAAATAAACAGCAGTTTATGTTGTGTAGTCATTCAAAAACTGCAAGAAA
Organism: Campoletis sonorensis; assembly: GCA_013761285.1. Lineage (NCBI taxonomy): Eukaryota > Metazoa > Arthropoda > Insecta > Hymenoptera > Ichneumonidae > Campoletis > Campoletis sonorensis. The sequence goes on from JACEOJ010000085.1 coordinate 85,991, forward strand.
ACAAATTTTCTTCAAGTTTTCAGTCTTTTTTGGCCTTTATTTATCTCAAGATCTGTCAAAATACCAATAAATCCAGTATTAATCAATTTTTTCTTGTTTTTTTCGACGCAGAAAACTGAGATTTATTGAAAAATCTTGTTTTATTTAATTTTTTTTTAAACCAATAATCACGTCGTTTAGCGGTGATTAAATAATTTCAAAACATTTAGTTTTTTTCTTTTTCTAATAAATCAAAATGATTTGAAGTTCTTTTTATTTCTTTTATTTATTTATTTATTTATTTTATAGTTATACGAGAATGTGAGAAAAATGTTGTCGTATTAAATCGATTATTGGATTAAAAAATGGTCGAATTACTACAGAAAGTTGTGTTTCGTAAATACGAGACGACGAGAAGTGATCGTATAAAAATGTCATGCGATTATCATACGCTTCGTCTGTCATAATGGTTGACAAAACATCGTAGGAATATGCCCGGTTAGTCATTCCGATATGTCTTTTACGATAGAACAACTGGAATATTTTGGTCCACGTGGATCGATCGTTGATATCCATACAAAAGGGTGAAGAGAAAAAGAAGGAAGAGATTTCATCGTAATCGCGAATGGATTGTACGGGGGGGTGCGATGAGTACAATCGTTGTCTCGATTCGTCGAATATTTCAAGCTTATGCACGAACATAGGAACGAGAAGAAAAAGAAAAAGGAATAGAATGATAAAAATGGGACATACAAGGAGAAAAATATAAAACGGGAAAAAAGAGATGCCTCAGGCTGCGGCAGGGTTACCACTTTTGTTCTAACAATCCTGCTCGATCTATTCCATGACCTGATAATGTCACAAAGTAGATTGCACTGACTTTCGACCCTCCTTCACCGCATATCTCTCTACTTTTTTTTTCATTCTTTTACACACACGGTATGGCTATTGAAACCATAATTTTTCACTTACAACGATCCCACTTTCGACCATTATTTCACTTTGAAACTATATTCATCATTATTTTATTTATTAATACGAGTAAAATTATTTTTATGCATACAATTTTTCATTTTTTTTTTTATATTCATTTTATTTTATAAATTATCCATTTTTTTTACAACTCAAATTCAATATTATTTTTCATTTTAAAAATTGTTCAATATTTTATGCAATTTTTTGCATCAAATGTTAATTATTTTAAAAACACTGACGACAAATACAAATAATTGGATCGAAGGAAACATTGTTGTGTGGATTTTTGGCTAAACTGCGGCTAAATTAAATTTCATTGAATCTTAGAACATTGCAAAATCCAACTAAACATTCAAACTAAAAATAAATAAAATTTCCAGTGTGACGACAGTATAGTATTTCACCCTAGACATTTTTTTTCGACCCTGCTCATACTATTTCTTTTTGTAACTGTAAAGCATTGATAAATTTTTATCCGTACCCTCATACATCACATCGTTATACGTTCAACTGTATTTGCACGTCCTTTTGAGCAGAAAATCTAACATTTTTCATTCTACTGACGCACCGTATGTGACGTATCCTAGAAAAAAATTGCTGTTTTATATTTTAGAGCATCAAAGAACCTTCGAATATTTGTAGAATATACTTTTTTTATCGCTGTAATAAACATTTTGTACAAAAATAAGAAAATTTTTATTGCCTTTAATTATTTTATGAATCTTCTCGAAAATATTGGAAAGAAATCGTAAATATTTCGCGAAACGTATAAGAAAATTCGTAAAAGAAAAACAAAAAATTCTTCGTGTATATTTGACCTGAATTTGAACTGCAAAAAATTTATTAAAAATTATACAAATTAGGACAACTAAAAAAAAACAGTCTGCGTTGATGGTAAACCCAGAATAATTAATTAATTTAGGAATCTGCGTGAAAACATTGAAAAGAAATCGTAAATATTTCTCGAAACGTATAGGAAAATTCGTAAAATAATAACACAAAATTCTTGGTTTATATTTGACCTGAATTTGAACTGCAAAAAATTGATGAAAAATTATACAAATTAGCACAACTAAAAAAACACTCTGCGTTAATGGTAAACCCAGAATACTTGGCTATTATATTCATTAAATGTGGAGCCTGATTGTAAGTGTATAGCACGCACTCCTGCTCCAATTTGTGAGAAACGACGTAGTCTCGCAGTGGAGCTCGTGCATGGAAGATGCGTTTTAAATAATAAAGTGACTCCGTGAGTTAGGAGAGGATACGAAATAGGTTGCAGTATGTTCAGAATCTCGAACCGGTAGAGCAGAGGGAAGCGAAATGCTAAAATACGAGAAAATGAGGAAAAACTACCCCCTGGTATATTCGAAAAAAAATTTAACGCCTGACGCACTGTAATTCTATTTTTCCCAGAATCGTTTCTAATCTATTCGATGGTTGTCTAGTTTCATGTATTTTTTCACCGACACGAACCCCTTGTGCAGTCAACGTTTATTTTTGCCCCAAATAAACAAAGAAAACGATCGAATTATAAAAATATCTCGAGAAAAACAACAAATATACGAATATCGTGGTTCAAAATAAATCAATTTTGATCGTTCGAATTTTGATCGATACGAATGATCAAAAAAGTGATAAAAATAGAGAAAAATTGTTGAATTGAAATAAAATAAATATCTAGACACTTTTTTATAAATGTTCCAACCGGAAGCGAGGACTCTGAGAATATTTTTCAAACACTCGACAAAAATCAATCTTTCAATATCGAATAACATTTATCGATGATGGATTTACCTTCGATGTTTGTGCTGCCGAAATCTTTTTGCAATATCTTTGAAAAAAAAAATCAGGCCACTTAGGAGACCAGAATTTATTGGATTTGTGTGTAAACTTCTTGATGTTGAAATGGAAAGAAATGTGGCAATAGTAAAAATGAAGCGGCTATAAAAATTGGAAAATCACGCGATCGGTCAAGTTGGAGGATATCCTTATCGCTGTTTTCACAGTAAACATACTCTTACAATCGTAAACCTTGTAAACGAATATTGACCTGTTGAGATTGTCGATTGCGATATATCGTAAAACGTGTCCTTGATATTTTCAACGAGGAGAGCATTGATCTGTTTTCAAAAGAAACTCTAAATTCGATTTTTCCAAACAAAGAAAACAGTCAAAAAGCTAAGAAAAAAAGGACGTGGTATTAATCGATCAAAAAAATTGGTCACCTCCAAAACCCAACTATGATGAGCACTTTAATTATTTCCATCCTTCCTCCTATTCTCCTTTCTATAGAAATTCAACGTGTACATATAGTTATAAAGCTCTTCTATCATTTGTCAGTCTATGCATAGGTACAATTGATGCATAAATGGGTAAATTTCGCACGATCATGTGAGACATGCGAGAAATACGTGAACACGTAACGTGCGTGTCGACTGTTCATTTCTTTGCTTCCGGTTCACTCGCTTCAACTTGCCCTCTCTCATCTTGGGCTCACCCCTGTTACACACCACACGAGATCGATCGATCACCGTGGACATCCCAAGTGCTCTCTTTCCCTCCCTCCCTCCCTCCCTCCCTCCCTCTCTATTTTCTTGCCATCCAGTATCGTTAACAAAGAAAAAAAAATCATGAAAGCTTTCCAATCATTTTTTTTTTCACTTCTCATCCAACTATACATTTTTTATTGTACCTCAAAAAAAAATTCTTCACAAAAACAGCAGTACAATCATTTTTTTCTTTCCATTAAAAATTTCCTGATATTTGTGTACAGCATCAATTGATAAACTAAACAAATTCAGAATAGTTCTGCTTTTTACCTAAACTTCGATTTTTTTTTCTTTTAGTTCTCAAAATTATTAATTAACCCAAATATTATATTCATTTGGTACCACTAGTTATGAAAAATTATGTACAGATCAAAAAACGAAAAATTATTGAAGGTTTCGTGATCATAAATCAACAATACTGAATTTTTTCGTTCCTACTCTATATTATTATTATTTATTATTATTTTTTTATTTATTTTTAGTGCAATTGTTATAAACACAAGGAAACAACGAAAGGTGAATGACATTATGAAGTGTCAAGCGCGTGACCACTGCGTCTGTGACGTTTTAATTATTATCGTCTGGCACGACAATGATTTTCTATAGACAAATAATTAGTATCTCTGTATGAGCTCACTGACTTTATTATTTCACCGGTTACCGTCGTTTCATTCTTCACCTGCTCCTGCTCACACGGTTATTAGTCAGCGTTTTGCCTACGAACGAACTCCTACGAAACTTACATTTTTCAGCTCAACTTTATATGCTAATGATGGCAACAATTTTTTTCTAATCCAACTTAACGGAGAAGGGGGTGAAAGTCAATTATTGAAGTTGGTTGAATGAATGGCTGAAACTCGTGAGAAATAAAAAAATTAAAAAAGCTACTCACTCAAGTGGGATTAAGTTCTTAATTCTGTGATGTCGAGTGGATTAATTTCTCACCCTATGATACAAACGTCATGAATTCAGACATAATTACGACCCTCGAGAGAATTCTTCAACGAAGATCGCTTTTTTTTTATCAGTTTTCACGCTTTTTCGGACTATTGTACTCTCAAACTTTCTTTTTTCTTTTTAACCTTCGCTGCGGTTACTCTTCGCGAAAGTTTCGTAATGGTCACAATTACCCCCGGCATATTTAAATCGGTTTTCTATTAAAATCAGCATTTCAATTGAGTCAGACGAAAAAATACGATTATAAACTGCTTTAAATACTTTGAAATATTTTGACTGTCAAAAAACATTGTCAACTTACAAATGTGGCAGAACTGGAGTTTTTTTTTACTAAAAATTAAAAAAAATTCATTCTCTCAAGATAAGGCAAAATCCTCCGCGAAAGAAAAATATTTAAACTTCTTGAAAATTTTGTTGGCTATCTTTGAGAATTTGGGAAAAAAATGAAATAGAAAGATAAACCAATTTCCCCGCCAATTTCAATAAATAAAACTCTTACAAAGGGTCTTCTAGACCCCAATCAATCAAACCGGGGTCTACATGACCCGTCAGTCGAATTCTACAATTTTTTTTCTTCCCTTTTTCAAGAGCACACAATGAAGATCGGTAAAAACAGATTTTTTAGGAAAAAACTAGTGAGCCAGGCTTGCTTTCGTTTACTCGCTAACTCCGTATAATCCCTGACCTCGAGATTTATTGCTCTTTTTCTTGCTGGTACATAATCCCCTTGCAGAATCGGTGTTAAGCATGCGATATATGTAACAGTACAAAATACATGAAATGCAGGAAGTCTCTTCTCTCTCTCTCTCTCTCCTCTCTCTCTCTCTCGGCTCCGTGATCCCGTTGCTATTTCCAACCAAATGTCAAATGAATGTGGAGGATAAGTACAGTCTGATCTTCGATAAGTATAAACAGCTGGAAATCCGTGTATACTCGTGGATTAATTAACTGTGGCGTTCGAATTCAACAAATATTGTCGAATCAGCGTTATACCGTTGAATGGAACACAGTTCGGAACGATCCCTTAAGAATAATTAACTATTTAGTCAACAAAAGTTTGTGGACACATAAAATAATGTTCTTGGACATTTAAACTACGAAACTTTTATTTTTCCTGCAGAATTGATCCAGATGTTGCATTTTTTTGCTTTAAACAAACCATTCTTGCATCTAAAAACAAATTGTTAGCATCTTCTTCCAGAATTGTTCCAAAAAAACCAGTCCAACTTGATTTCCTGCAAGTGTCTCAATCATTAATTAACGAGGTTCTATCGCCATAATCACAATAATGTACACAAAGTAACGACAAAATGATTAAATACAATTTTTCCCAGATAATTTGTTGAAATTTTGCGTGAATCTTATCGAGCGTCGTATTTTAATGTGTCAAAAAATTGAGAAGGTTTCACCGTCTGGTAATCGAGATATTCAGTGTTTAAAATCGCAACTTTAACACGAGGTCTTATGGGAAGTGACGAAAAAAGACGATATTTCACAACTAATAGCTCGATTTCCAAACGGTCAAACTTCCTCAAATTTGACCCACAGTTGAGTATGATTGTTGAGAAGATTCCTACGAATTTTAAACAATCAAACTTGGAATTTATCGAACGCATGAGAAATGATCGAATCTCCTTAATCCACCGAATGAATGGAACAAAAAAATTGAAACAAAATATCATTGGGTACAAATAAATCTTAAAGCAGATCGCGTACCGTATATAAATACATAGATCGCCGAGTAAGTAGGAAACACAGTAAACCCTATCTATAGATAATAAAACGTTCTAGTTTGCAAAATCCGGCTCTCGGCCGGACACATCGACTTTGAAACGGCAGTTCGTATTAATTACTTCGCCATTGACGTAATTAACACGGATTTACCGTGGCAATTTGTAGTCACGCAGATGCTTGGCTCACCGTATGTTTCTCACCGTTCAACCCTCTTCAATCCGCGTGCACTATACACCACTACCAACACCCTCTCTTTGGCCTAGTGACTTCCTCCCTGGTTCATGCATATACAGCGCAGGGGAAGCTTTTCGCGTGGAAGACCAAAAGTCTCTCGTTCAAACTTCCTCGATAAAGACTCCAAAACAATATGAGGAGTTTCAGAAAAAAAGAAAAAAAAACACACAAACCCATACAACGAAAGAACTTCCCTCTTTTCCCACTTTCATATTTAACGACTCTACGAATTACACCGATTATTTAATGACCTCTATTTTACTTTCAACATTATCTTGAATTGATAGGTTCATTGTTTTTTATATTCAAACGGTGAATGAAACTATTGAAACAGCACTTGAACATTTTTTGTATTTTATAGTCTAATTTACAAGAAGCAGTAAGGAAATGATATTAAAACGATTTTTTGTGTAGTTTTTTTTATACGAATGTAAAATATTGACATAAAAGTCTTCATTTTGAGAATTCTTATTCAAAATAATGATAAATTCTGATTGAAATTTATTGCAGTTGACAAATGACACAAAAAAGAGCGTCGAGTGTAATTTTTCGAAGTGTTTTTTAAATGCATCTAAACATAAATCGGAATTTAAGAGACGTAAAGCTCAAAGAATACAAAATAAAATATCAAAGTGTGCCTGGATGTGAGCTCAATGTTTTTTAATTTAATTTTTTTATTACCCTCTGAAAAGTGTTTAAGAAACTTATATGCTGCCGAGAAATGCGGTGGAAGGAACACTGCAAAAACAAGTGTGTTGTCGAGTGCGTTGAATCAACGCACTACACGTCTTATACGTGAGTTGCTTGGGCTAGGCGTATTCCAACAACACACGTTGCCCAATACGATGTATTGAAACAACGCGCTAGACCGTGTTTTTTCAACAATGCGGCTCTTTCCGTTTAAATACTTTTGCAACACACATTATGGGTGTTAATTCAAAACGGGTAGTAGCATTCAATACACTTTAGTGTATTGAAACAACGCGCTAGACCGCGTTCTTCCAACAATACGGCACTTTCCGTTTATATACTTTTTCAACACACATTATGGGTGTTGATTCAAAACGGTTAGTACCATACAATACACTTTAGTATTGAGTCGTAAAAATCTAAAAAAGGTATACGACATTATACCTATATATATTTATATAACTTATATATATTTATAACCCTTATTGACAAAAATTATCGCTGATGCGTGGTAAAATGATGTTTTACGTTCGAAGAGGAAAGACTTTCCAGAGTTCTATACATTTGAGAAGATACTAATTACATTGGGTATGCTGATACGATTTTTTTACCCTTTCTTCAGTCCGCGCACTTATTTAGTCCAAACTTTCTTCGGATGTCATCAATATTCCATCTTCACTAATCGTGTAGATTTCGGAACACGTATGAGGGCTTCACCACAGTCAAACCGTAGTGTTATGTTTGTAAGAAGAATACCCATAGAAGTAGGGAATACCCATATAAGGTCTGGCGCTATCGTCGACCGAGCAGGCAATAACAACACTCCCAGGTCAACCAAAAAAAAACGTAAACAAAAGGAAACATCTGTGTTTGATGTGTTGCAGAATATTTCTGAATCCCCGGTCGTTATAGCAACTTGGCTTTACGACAAATTTCGAAATTATATATGTACCCATTTTTTAAGCATGGAATCTCAAGTCATGAGTGGTGTAGTCGGTAGCGTGCGTGCGTTAAGAAACAGAGATAGGCAGGTAGGGCAGTTCGAATCCTCGATAGGTAGGAAAATTTTCTCCGATAAAATTAAATACAGACCCATGTGAAAAGGTTAAATTCCATCAGAGATGGCGAAAAAAGAGTCCGCGGCTACAAAAAAAAAATCTTTTTGTTTCGTTTTCGGCTTGTCTTCATCTCATATGAATACACGCCTAAAGCATGTTGAAAGAACAACTACTCGGTGGCAAACGTGTATATTCGAGCTTCAAGGTCGAACGCGGTTTAAGCGCATTGATACAACACGGCTAGCTGCGTTGTTACAACTCGACGACACGCGTTGATACAACACGGATATCTGAGTTGATACAACACGCCCTCACGTATTGATGCTACACGTCTAACTGCTTTAGTACCACGTGGTTAAAAATGCTGGAACAACACGAATAAAACGTGTTGACTTGAACAACAACGCGGCAAAAAGCGTGTAGAAAACGGCCTCAACGTTTACACGCCTAAAGTGTGTTGAAAAAACACATTTGTTTTTGCAGTGAAAGATTTTTTTTATTGGGTGTGAAAACATTAAAGTCGCGTATATGACGTTTGGACCAAATACAGGAGACTTTTTTTACTGCCAATATAGCTAACGCGGTAGTTTCCGAAGAGAAAACGACTTTCCGCAGCTCTATATCTTCAGTCGTGTAGGTCTGATCGTTAATGTTTCGTCGTTATGCCTCACATATTTCTCTTTTTCCATTATCGATCGTTCTGAAAAAATGTTTCTATCGTTCAGTCTCCAAGCAAAAGAGAGAGAGAGAGAAAGAGAGAGAGAGAGAGAGAGAGAGAGAGAGAGAGAGAGAGAGAGAGA